>BDDA01000393.1:76023-107008 GCA_001662385.1 Chlamydomonas asymmetrica | reverse complement strand
CTCAAGGAATCGTGACACTAGGTTTATTTACCGTATTTACGTAAAATGGTGTAGTTACATACACCAAAAGGCCGTAAGACCGTAAACTTACAACCCTAATGCCACCACATGGCGCCGGCGCCGTTCCAGCTTGTAACCTTGCCTTTGTTACACCGGTGTCCCCGCTATCGGACGCGCCAAACCGCGGAAAGTCAACGGTGCGGCAGCGCGGTGCACGTCGGTGACGCCACGCCCAACCCACACAAAACGAAATTGACGCCGTGCCCACAGCAGGGTTACAAGCTTGCAACTGGAAACGAAGCCGTCGATCTCAGTGCCGTGACGCGGTGGTGACTCCATGTCAAAATCGGCTCAACACTGACGCAACGGTACCTGTGGAGCCATAGGCTGGCAACAACACACGGCAGCAGCGCGCGCGTGTCAACTAAATGAAAAGCGCCACACACCAGGTTGTAGATAATGCCACTGCCCTCTGCCATGGCACTGCTTAGTACATAGCTGTACCATGCCTGATGCCTCAACATGGTGTGGTGTTGCATGGCTGCACCGTCTGCCAGTTAATAATAAGACACAATAAGACACTTTGCATAAGACGCACTTGCCCTTGCAGTTTGGCACGTCCTGTGCTTAATGTCATGCTCCATGCTGTGGTGGTTGTGCAGTACGACTGCCCACCATATTTGCTGCACACGAGTGCACATAGGCCGATGCGTTGGCCTGCTGGCAGCCTGCTCTTTGTCAGGAGCGTGTGCACATGCGTGCACGGCACTGCCAGGTGCATGGCAAATCGGAACGCTGTGTGCAACCAGAATATGCGCAGCGGCGTTGGAGTCAGCCCCTTTTGCAGTGCCTGCTTGCCCGTGCATGCACATCAATCTGTGTTTGTTTGTTTGTTTGTTTGTTTGTTTTCCTTGCGCATATGTGTGGTGCTTTGCCCGCCTGCATCCAGCCAGATGCTCACACACGCCCTGGCGCAGTGCCTTGGTTTCATGGCCTGCCTTCTGCTGCCAGTCCGCGTCTCACGTGCGGCATGGGGCCACCATGCACATTGCCCCTCAGGGCTGCTTCACGCGCTGCAGTTTGCTACCTCCGCCTGCACTGCTGTCCTTGGGCATGCACCCTGACTGCCTGCCTGACACATCCTCATGACTCTGTTGCCGCATCCTGTTTTACCAGTAAGTGATTGCAGGGTGGTTTGCAGGTCCAGCTAACCTCACCTAAGGTGATGGGTGCAACATTTGGCTGCACATTGGCCTGCTTTCGTTAGGTTGGCCACCTTGCCGTTCTTTCAACCCTTCTGGCCTGCATCCGCCCTTCTATGTGAGCCATGCAGGCTGGAACCATGATGTGCGGAACCATTTGTGCGCGTTCAGCTGCACGCCGCCGTGTCCCCACCACAGTCTTCGGTACTCCGCTACAAGGTGACCGTGCGTGCGTGCCTGCACGAATGCAACCGCTGTTTTGCCCGCTGTCCTGTTGGCCCCCAGACATTCCCCAGGACCCGTCAGCACTCACCAGCCTCGCTATCAGAGCTGCAAGGCTGCTGCATGTCGGCAGTGCAGTGATAATGCGAGGATGTCAAATAAGCCCCCGAGCCACTCGTTGACGTTCTGCGCCACGGCAATCAAGGGCCGCAAGCGCGCATGTAAGTGCGCATCATGTACATGTGCAGGATCATGCCGGGAGCTTGCCAGTGGACGGATGCAGTAAGCTAGCTAGCCACGTGTGTTGAAATGCTTACTCCTGTGGGCCATACAGTGTGATGCCCATGGGGCTGTGGAGCGTTCAGATGAGCAAGGCTGACGACTGCAGATAACGGTGGCAAAGTGTCTGGGCGGGTCTGACGGCTGCCGAAAACGAATGACAGTGTGCTGGTCCCAAACGGTTGTGGACTGTGGTAAGTACAGGTGTGAATGAAGTGTCGACACGTGTGTACGCTCCCCGTGTGTTCAGAAAGGTTTGATTTCTGTGAGGCCATGCAGTGTGCTTCCCTTGAGGTCGTGCAGTGTGCATGCGCATGAGCATGACTGTGTGTGTTCACGAGGAGAAGGTGGAGTGCACATGTGCTCGCGCAACGAACTCTTCATGGAACGATGGTACAGCTGATGGTACAGCTGATGGTACAGCTGATGGTACAGCTGATGGTACAGCTGATGGTGCAGTGGCCATCTATCCGGTTTACATCATATTGGTCATGGTAGCTGTCCGCACGGGAACAAATCAACAAGGTGGTATATATGCCTGCGTGCATGTCGTTGTGGCATTTTCAGGAAGCCCCACACAGGCCAGGCCATGCATGGGATGCATTGGTTCGTTCACCTGCCCTTGCATGTGGCGGCAATCGTGTGTGGCAGGCACGGTGCGGTCCAGATCTATTACATGCGGCAGCGATAGGCAGGTTAAGTTGTCGAAGCAAACCCAGGCGTGGTTGCGCTCCGCTACCACGAACAAAAATACCAGCTGCTGCTGGTAGAAGGCTGCATCGGGAAGACTCCAACAGGCGCTCTAACCCCCATTTCCCCATTTACCCATGGTGGTCTCTCACCCACCAGCATCCATTAGCCCCTCAGCCCCAAGCAACACCCATCCCCATACCCAGCCCCCCACTGGCCCCATTCCCCCATTTCCCCACTGGCCCCCACCAGCAGCACACTCCCCCAGCCCCCCGGCCACTGGGCCCATCCCCCCATTCACCCACTGGCCCCTCGGGCATGCAAGGCACGCACGAGCACGCACTCTGCCCACCTGCTTCATACATCCCACGACAATGGGTGAATGGGGCCAGTGGGTGTGTGCCTCCTCGGGGCTGAGGTGATGGTTGGACAAATGGGTGAATAAAAAAGGGGCAGCTGCCCAGGCCCGTATTCCATGGGGTTATCACAGGGGCGCCTACGCACCGCGCCTGTGCACCCGGTGCATGCGAATGCGGCTGGCGGTGGTGATTGTGAGCATGTAACTCGCCACCCTCCCCATGCGGGCAGCATGGTGCATCTGGGTGACATTGGTGACCTAGGAAAGAGCCGCGCTGTCCCCATGCTGGGGTGGTGCACAAACTGCGGGTACTGCGGGTGATTTGCATTCCGAGTGAAAGCAGAATTCCGGGTGACAGTGACTATCCGGGTTCTTGACCATCCGGGTTCATGGCCATCCGGTGGACGACACCGCTCACACTGGCCATCCGGGTGCCCTGCCCATCCGGGTGACAGTGCTCATCCGGGTGACAGTGCCATCCGGGTTCCTGTCCATCAGGGTGACACTAACTATCCGTATGGTGCCTCGGACACGCCTACACGGCTCCTTTTGGGTGTGCTGCTGCCTGTTCCCCCCATCAATGCATGCACACGTATGTGGCCCATGCGCTCAGCTCAGTCATGCGTTGGCTTCGATGGCACCAGCAGCCCCAGTCAAGGCGCTGACTGGATCGTGGGATTTGATTACGTGCGCTGGACATGTATAACCGGCTCCATTTGGGTGAGCTGCTGCCTGGCCCCTCCCATCAATGCATGCACACGCACGTGGCACACACGCTCACACCAGTGATGCGCTGGCTTCTGTGGCACCAGGGGCCCGGGTGGAGGGCCCTACCTGACTTGTGGAATTGGGTGTGCGTCAATGCAATACCGAACGGGGGGGTGAGAAATTTCTAAGTTAAACATTACTATGGGGCAGTGCCTGTATACACCTATCTGGCAAGCCTTCCTGAGGACAAACTGCTTCTTGTAACTGGGCTTGTGATAAGCAAGCGCTTGGCTAACCCTGGCGTGATGCTTGCACGTGCGCCGCCGTGCCATGGCGCGGTCTGCACACCGCACTCAGACGTTTGGACAGGGCAAACATATTATCTTCTTGCTTATGCAGAGATTTGATTGCTTGATACCTAGTTTTTCAGCTCCAGCGCACACAGCCAGAAGTTGCGGACGACCGGCGTGACCGCCGGGTTGACCGCTGTGGTTGACTGTCCCGGACTGGACTTCCTGGCTGAGCGCTGCCTAAAACAACTGTGCATCCATATTGATACAGCTTGTCCACCTGTGATATGTTCCACACTAGGCTCAGCAAGGTCTTTCACCTTTGTGCACGGTTTGACCAGCAAAGCTCACGATCAAGCCGCTTCGTTCACAATGAGGCTGTCGCTCAATCGCTCTGCCCTTCCCTGAACTGTGGCAGTGAGCCCAACACTAGTGGGGGGGAAGCTGTGCACCTGTGCAGCGCTTCTGATGCAGCGGGAAGCCCGCTGGCTGCAGCGGCACCAGCATGTCACACGGTTTGCAAGTGGCTCCACTGTGGCATAGCAGCGGATATGGCATCTGAACAGGCCTATGCAGACAGGGTCAGTGTGCCACGTTCAACTACTGACGATCGTGGTGTCCATGTTTGACCAACCAGCGCTGCAACCAGGCTTGTGCGGTTCAAACACGCAACCAGCAAGAGATTGACAGTGCACATAACAAACCTCCTGCCAATGCCTGTGGCCTGTGGCCTGGTGCAGCCCTTCGCGCTTTGCACACCCACTGTGCAGAGCCGGTGCACTGCCATGGGAGATGGTCCGCGCTCATTCTGACGCCTTGCACAACATACTTTTTTTCTTATGCATTCAACTCCCTCATGCTATTCCTGCAGTTTTGTTTTTGAGGGTGTTTTTGACTTAAAAAAATCTCACCCCCCCGTTCGGTATTGCAGCAAACCGCGTCCTGTGGAATTTAGTGCGTGCACTGCGCCGCATCGTACACGCGTGCGCGGCTACATTTGGGTGTGCTGCTGGCCCCCGCCAATCCATGCACACGCACATGGCACACAGGCTCACAGCAGTGACGCGCTGGCTTCGGTTGCACAAGCGGCCCGGGTGGAATCCCTACCTGACTTGTGGGATTTGAGCGCACGGCTGTGCACGGCCGTGCGTTGAACACGCCTCCATTTGGGTGTCTGCTGCCTGCCCCCCCCCCTCCCATCAATGCATGCACACGAACGTGGCACACATGCTCACAACAGTGATGCGCTGGCTTCTATGGCACTAGCGGCTCGGATGGAGGCCTCACCTGACTTGTGGAATTCAGCGCACACACTGCGGGGCATCGTACACGCGTGCACGGCTCCATTTGGGTGTGCTGCTGCCTGCCTCCCATCAATGCATGCACACGCACATGGCTCACATGCTCACAGCAGTGATGCGCTGGCTTCTGTGGCACCAGGAGCCCGGGTGGAGGGCCCTACCTGACTTGTGGAATTTAGTGCGTGCACTGTGCCGCATCGTACACGCGTGCGCGGCTACATTTAGGTGTGCTGCTGCCTGGCCCCCATCAATCCATGCACACGCACATGGCACACAGGCTCACAGCAGTGACGCGCTGGCTTCTGTGGCACCACGGGCCCGGGTGGAGGCCCTACCTGACTAGTGAGATTTGAGCTCACGGCGGTGCACCACACACACCTATGCGGCTCCGTTTGGGTGTGTTGCTGCCTGCCCCCGCCATCAATCCATCCGTGATGGTATGTACAACCGGCTCCGTTTGGGTGTGCTGCTGCCTGTCCCCCATTAATGCATGCACACATATTTGGCCCACCTTCTCACAGCAGTCATGCGCTGGCTGCGGAAGCACCAACGGTGCGAAGAGGGGCCCTGCCTGAATCGCGGGATTCGAGCGCACGCACGGCGGTCCGCCAGACATGCACGCCTGCGCGGCTCCATTTTGTTGTGCTGCTGCCTTCGCCCCCATCAATCCATGCACAACTACGTGGCGAACACGCTCACAGCAGTGATGCGCTGGCTGCGGTGGCACCAGCGGCCCGGGTGGGGGCCCTACCAGACTTGTGGAATTTGAGCGCACGCACAGCGGTGTGTGCGCCGGACATGCCTACACGACTCCATTTGGGTGTGCTGCTGCCCCCCATCACCCATGCACACGTATATGACACACAATTTGATACACACTCTCACAACAGTCATGTGCTGGCCTCGATGGCATCAGCGGCGCGGGTATGGGCGCCGCCTGACTTGCACGGTTTGCACGGCGACGGTGCGCTGTACACACTCGCTGCCGCTGGCCTTGAGCATTACACAATTGTTTGACGCCGCTCAGGTGCAGTTCTCATCATCACGCATAACATAAGCACACTGCACGGCCCCACGGAAAGCATACTGCATGGGCCCCATGGGAACCAAGCACACACACAGGTGAGGGGACACGGCACGACAAGATGCAACACCACAGGCATGCATGCAAATCGTCCTTGCGCATGCGGCCTGCATGGCTTCCCCCTCATTGCCGGCGCATATGCCCCCTATGCCCACCACTGGAAGCGGGCGGAGAGGTGGCGCACAGGGCCGCCAGCCCCGCCCAGCCGATCACGCTGGTGTCCTTGGTGGCGGTGGCCACCACCGCGCCCACATAGTCCGCACTAGCCCAAAGGCTGCCTATGCTCCCTGCACACACGCTGGAAAGTGCATCTTGCATTTCTCAATGCCAGCCAGGCCAGAGGCCCCGCTATCGAACGCGCCAAACCGCAGAAAGTCAGCAATGCGGCAGCGCAGTGCGCGTCGGTGATACCACGCCCAATCCACACAAAACGAAATTGACGCCGTGCCCTCAGCAAGGCTACAGGGTGACAAGTGGAAACGTCGCCGGCGGTCACAGTAGTACCGTGACGCGGTAGCGCCTCCAGCGCAGCGGCGGACGTTGAGCCATAGGCTGGCAACAACACGCGGCAGCAGCGCGCGGGTGTCAACACACCAAATGAACAGCACCACACATCCACAGTTGTAGATAATGCCACCGCACTCTGCATGGCAGCGCTTAGCCAAAACTGCACCACGCCTGATGCCTCAGCATCCTGTGGTGGTTGTGCAGTACAACTGCCCACCACATTTGCTGCGCACGAGTGCACTTAGGCCGTTGGGTTGGCCTGGCAGCCTGCTCTTTCTTAGTGTGTGCACATGCGTGCATGGCACAGCCAGCTGCATGGCATATCAGAATGCGGTGTGCAACCAGAATATGCGCCGTGGCGTCGCAGTCAACCCCTTTGCACGTGCCTGCTTGCCCATGTATGCACATCAACCTGTGTTTGCTATTTTCCTTGCGCATGCATGTGCGCCGCTTTGCCAGCCTGCATCCAGCGCTGATGCCCACACACGCCCTGGCGCAGTGCCTTGGTTTCATGGCCTGCCTGCCGTTGCTAGTCCGCGTCTCACGTGCAGCATGACGCCGCCGTGCACATTGCCCCTGGTCCCGCACGGACGCCCTGCTACACGCGCTGCAGTTTGCTACCTCCACCTGCACTGCTTGGCCTCGGCATGCACCCTCACTGCCAGCCAGAGACATCCTCATGATTCTGTTGCCGCATCCTGTGTTACCAGTAAGTGATTGGGGATGAAACGCATGTCCGCCCTCTTTCTACTTTCTTCTGTGTGCCCACGCACGGCAACTTCAACTTTTGCTGCTCCGTCGCAGACTCACTCGCTCACCTAAACATCTGCACTGGTCCTTCCCTAGCTAACTCTATTGCAAGACGCTTGCGCTAGCACAAGACTGACTCTTCAGGGCAGCTTTGCCATCTGCTGCAGCAAAGCAGGGGTGAGAACTTGATGCTTTATTGCTGAGCATGGCAACAAGGCGGCGTTTTGTAGTAGAGGGACCAGCATGAGCCGGCAGATGCTGATAGGATGGCTGTGGGCGCCAAGCTGATATAGCAGGCACCCTCAACCCAAACGGTGCTGGTATGGCGCCAAGGTTGCAGTCATATGCGCATATGTGCTGCTCACACTGTGTCACGGCCTGCATGGCAGCTTACTGACTTGTGGCCTGCTGACACTCCTCTGCAGGTTTTGCATAGTGACCACCAAGCACCGCCATAATTCATACTGGTACGCTACAGGGTATGCAGGTTGTGGCCGGCGCCATCAGCTGTGCTTTGCAGTGGCGCTGGGCACTAGCGTTGAAAAGGGGCCGGGCACTAGAGCTGGAGCTCTCTATGTCTACTGTGGTCTGAGACAGTAACCTGAACTTTAAGAAGCCCCCGCTCCTGACGCTCATGCACAGGTCCTGTCAACAGCGTTCCCAGTCAGTTTGACAGTCGAATTCGCAGTTGCTGGCCCAAGCGTGTCTGAGGTTTCTGTGTCTCAAGGCGATGCAAGCGGTAAGTGCCCAACCCATGGGTTATTGTCATATGTCGAACCCTGCTGGTCCAGTAGAGTTGACCTCAGTGGATTTCTGGACGGGGGCGAGTTCCAGGGCCTTGCCTCGCCCATCCCCTTCACACTCCTGGAATCATGTTTGGACAGCACGTGATTGTGGCCACCCATGTACCACCCCACGCGCCTCAACCTGTTTGCTGTCAAACACAATTGCGCGTGGTTGTGTTCCTTTGCAGGCTGCGCCTGCTATCCTGAGTTATGATGAGGTTTTAGCCTTGCAGACAAAACTGTTGCAGTTGCGGAGCGAGCTGCGTTGGACGTGGGAGGACGTGGGCGTGCTGTTTGATAGCCTGACCTCGGAAAACCCCAGTGTGACAAGGCAGTTGCTGAACAACTTTGGAAAGGGCCCAGAGTTGGAGAAGTTATCAACCACCACGCTGTCAGCACGGTTGGGCAGGCTGAAGGCACTCCAGCAAGGTATGTGTGAAACAAGCAGCAGAGAATATCAGCATGTCCCTTTTAGAACCGCTACATGTGCCTGCGGCGCACTGTGGTCACTTGCAAGTAGGCCGTCTCTACGCATTTACCTAGTCAGTGCGCATCAGCAAGTGGTAGTTACAATACCTGTTTGTAGCCGAAGTGTGTTCAACTCACAGCAACACGATCTGTGCAAGTGGTTTGCAAATTGGTTGTTACTGAGACTTTGCATCAAGGCATCGAATCTGTTGGCGTGTTGGCAGTGCGTGGTACTTGCACATGCTCAGGACAATGGCCTGCACCAGTTGCTTGACCTCCAACCTGCACGCAAACACTGCATGGTGAAACAACAGCGTAACACGTTTTTGTTGCATCCACAGAACTTCCAGTTGGACACTTGGCTAAGTTTGGGTGCCACTTGTAGGTGTCACAACGTGTTGTCACAAACAGGACACAGACAGTTCCAATGGAAACAGGCTTTGGTTCAGACCTGGGTTTCAGATCCGGGTTTGAACCTCAGTAGAAACGCGCCCTGAGACTACTGAGACCACCGAATGCGCACACCCAGTGCCAAG
The DNA here is from genome assembly GCA_001662385.1 of Chlamydomonas asymmetrica. Taxonomy (NCBI): domain Eukaryota; kingdom Viridiplantae; phylum Chlorophyta; class Chlorophyceae; order Chlamydomonadales; family Chlamydomonadaceae; genus Chlamydomonas; species Chlamydomonas asymmetrica. The sequence continues at coordinate 97,828 of BDDA01000393.1, read as the reverse complement.
ATGACGACGCCAACAGTCTATAGCCCTGGTGCTATATCGCAGCGCAGCAGAAACAACTACGCGCAACAAACATTAAAATTACGGCTGGAAGGTTACCTAGGCTACCTGATTGCAGCTTCGAAAGGGTTGCGCAAGACAGGCATGCATTGGCACGGAAGGCGGCACCTCGTCTACGTTTGTGGATGTTTCTTATGTGAATTGCCTACATGGGAATGCAATGCTGTGTGATCATCTTCACATATTTGAAATCATGTGCCCTTGTATTGTGCAGGCAGTGCGCGAATCGGTGCAGTACAGTGCGTGCAGCTGATGAGGTGGCTGTTAGACCAGAGCTCAGAAGCTACAAATGCTCGCCTTGGTGAGTGGAATGTGGGTGCTGGAGGTCCTAGCATCGGTGGTGCGAGCAACATGGTGGGTGGGTTGTGCTAGAACAAAGGCATTGTGTTTGTATTAGGTTGTTGTTCGGTAGCTTGCGCTTAAACCATGCCCGAAAGTGCTTGTGCGTCGTTCAAGGAGGAGTGCGGCTAGAGCGCTTGGGAAGGGCTGGGCACTTTGTGTGTATCATTATCTCTGCATGCTGAACTGTAGTGATGCGATTTCCGAATAAAAGGGGCTGCAGCCCGTAACCCGCATTTCTTTTGTTGTGTGTGTGGGTGCGTTGCGGCTTGTGGTGTGGGTCTCACTAGGGCACCACGTATGTGCATGGGGTCATTCTGCCATGCAGCAGCAAGCTCAAATGGATCCACGTAGGCGTGTCCGGCGGGCCGCCGCCATGCGTGCAAGTCGCACAAGCCGGTTGGCGCCCCGGCCGCCTGGGTCGCTGATGCCACCATGGCCAGCGCTTGATACTGATAAGCCAAAGTTCCCCATGCGTGTGCACGGGCTGATGGTGCCCTGCAAGAACATGCTTACATGCAGCCCCCTCGCGGGCGTACACGCGTGTCACTAGAGTCACCATAGGGACAATTCACAAAGACTTGCACATCGGAATGCACTCCCTAGGCGTGCATGCGCACGAGGCAGACAGCCTGTGTAGGCGCCTGCATTGCCATGGATTGGGTTATCAGACTGCGCCCTCACCGGGAGCGGAGCACACAAAGCCCCCATAAGCCCCCCTGAATGGTCCCACCCCACCCACCCCAAAAAAGCAAGGCATGAACGCAGGAGGGGCGACTCCAGCTTGCAGGAGAGTGCACAGCAGCGAGACTTCCGTAGGCAGCGGAGCCTACGCAGGGGTGCGGGAGGAGGAGGAGGAGGAGGCGGACGACGGCGACGTGGATGACCTGATGGCGCATGCGGCTGCCGAGGCGGGGACGGCGCGAGACATCCTCGCCTTGCTGCAGCAGCCGTGGGCGTATGAGGCTCTTGGTCTCACGGAGGCCCCCCCTGGGCTGCAGCTGCACATGCACACCAACACCACAGACCGGGAGCAGGGCAGTCGCCGATTGGTTGATGAGGATGAGGATGGGCCGCTGGACGAGGGGGCCTCGGTGGGGACAATGGCGGAGGCGGCCGTACATTAGCATGACCGCAAAATGGCGGCTGTGGGCCGCCCTTTGGACGCCCTGTAGCTGGAGTGGGTAGCAGTGCAGCGTGCTAGGTGCCACTTAGCTCTGTGATAATGCCTGCGCTATGCATCCCGTGTGCGCGCTCGTCGCCTGTCTGCCAGGCTCGCTGGGCTAACGCGCAAACAAGCGTTGACATTGGACACCGTGCCTGGAACTGGCTTTGTTTGCGGCCATGCCGGACAGTAGCGTGGTGGGGCTTGGTGCGTCCCGGATCTGCTCTGTTCGGCTGGAATCCTGGCCTCGCGTTCGTCGTGGGTCGACGCCCCCGTCTCGCCCCCTTCAAGGCCGCCTGTGGTGCTCATGCCTGGGCTCGGGCCTACTGCTGTGATGGCTTGTGGTGTTGCTTGATCGCCCGCGTGTGTTTGCTTGTTGCTGGCGTTGTCTGTGCGCACCCGGCCTTGTGCGGGTCTCGCTGCGCTTGCGCTCGGCGGTGTTATTCTGCGCTCCGCGCTCTTGCGGTCTGGTCAGGCGTGCTTTCCCCTTGACCCCCTCTTGTTGGGCGGCTCGGCTCGCTCATCAGGCCCCGCCCCTTCTTGTCCCCCTGCAGTGCCCGCTGTCCTGTAGCTCCGAGGGTTTGCGCTGTTCCAGCGTCCCCTGCCGCATGGGCAACCATGCCTCCATCCACTGACCGCACCGACAACGCTGCCATGCAAATATATTCATATTTTCCAGGGGTTTCCATCGCCCTTGCTGGCATCCTGCTCTCGCCGTTTGCGATCCGAAGCGCCTAATGATTTGTTTGTGTAGGCTAGGGCGCCTCCGTACGGGATGGTAGCGCTACACTCTCGCCGACCGGTTCCTGCCGGTTAGGCCTTTTCCGCATGCGTGCAAACACATCAGAATACAGCTCGCTTGCCGCCAGCATCCGCTGCTGTGGATGCGCGAGCCTTGCATTAACACGCTGCGAAGCACCCCAAAACACTTTTGTCAGCACACATGTGTGTCCGTGCAGTGGCTGCCACACCAGAACATAAGCATGTGAAGCCTGGTGGAGCACCTTGTGGTGCTTGCCCTGCTGTGTGTTGAAGGGATGATCATGCTCGGCTTCCAAGCTTGCAACTTGTGAACGGCTATGACTGGCTCCTCTTTCCAATGACCACATGTATGGCTGCTGTCGTCCGATGTGCCGATTGGTAACATGCTGCACACACAGCATGGTGGTGTTTGATAGCCATGCATTTATCGCCCACTGCACACGGGCGTGCGGATGATTCGTTTGTCGCCTCCGTGCAGGATTGTACCGCATGCGATCACGCTCTGCCTCCATGCCCGTGCGGCCTTCGCCGCATGCAAACACGCGCATGCGAGTAACCCAACCTGTTGTTGCTGAACCCTTCGTCCACCTTGGATGTTGGAGCCTTGCGCCCTGATGCCTTGATGCATTCGTGCCTTGATGCCCTTGATACCCTGATGCCAGCTGCAATTGGTAGCAGCAGGTAGCGTCAATCCAGCGTGTTTTGTTCCTGGTTCCGGAGCGCAGCTTGTGTGGATTTGCTTTGACAGCGTACCCCTGCCTACCGCGTGCAGTAGACCTGGACCGCACCGAGCCTGCCGCTGTGCCGTACACCTTTGCCGCCAAATGCAAATGTAAGTTCATCTCATGCATGGCCTGGTGCGTGTGGGACTCTGCAAAAGGCCGCAAGGAGGCTACGGCCTTGCTCGTTGATTCCCATACGTAGTACAACTGGGGGCACAACTGCGCACCGATATGATTTCAGCAGGATGGCCGCTACCTGTACCGTGACGAGTTTGTGGTGCGAGCATACGCACACTCCACCACTGCCTCACGAACACATGCATCGCTTTCTGACAGCCGCCGGTCAGCTCAGACACCTGGCTCGCCATCGGTCGCGTCAGGTGCAGTCTTTATCCATACGCATGCGCATGTGCACACTGCATGGCCCGACGGGAATCGCCAGCATGCCCCTTGGGCGCTCTTCCTGACACACATTGGAGCGCACACGCGCCGCTTGGGCCCTGCTCGGCCCCACGGTAATCACACTACATGGCCCCACGGGAGCCTCGTCCTAACACATGCTGATACGTCAGCACGCCTTCACAGACGGACGGATGGCCTGGTGTGTGTGGGGCTTCCTGAGAATGCCACAACGGCGGCACGCACGCAGGAGAATCCTGCAGGATATATACGGCCTTGTTGATTTGTTCCCATGCGTGGTATGCCGGCCAGCTACCATGACCAATATGGCGTGTAAACTGGATGGCCACTGCACCATCTGCTGTACTATCAGCTGTACCCTCAGCTGTATCATCAGCGGTACGTACCATCAGCTGTACCCTCAGCTGTACCATCGGTCCATGATATGAAGAGCTCGTTGCGCGAGCATATGCATACTCCTCCACCTCCTCGTGAACACACACAGGGGGCGTATTAGCCGATGCTTAAGCACATGCGCTTACCACAATCCGCCAACGTTAGGACCATCACAGTGTCATTCGTTTGCAGCAGCCGTCAGACTAGCCCAGACGCCTTGCCATCGTTATCTGCAGTCTCGAGCCTTGCTCATCTGCACACCCCGCAGCCCCATGGGCATCACACTGCATGGGCCACAGGAGTAAGCATTTCAAGTGTTCAACACACGCCAAGGCTACCTAGCTTACTGCATCCGTCCACTGGCAAGCTCCGGGCATGATTCCGCATGCGTACGTGATGCGCACTTACAGGCGCGCTTGCGGCCCTTGCCGTGGCACAGAACGTCAATCAACGAGTGGCTTGGGGGCTTACTTGGACACCCTCACAGTATCATTGCGGCGCTGACATGCAGCAGTCTTGCAGCTCTGATAGCGAGGCTGGTGAATCACCCCTCACCCTAAACCCTCAAACCCTAAACCCAATATGGAGGCTGGTGAGTGCTGACGCGGTCTGGGGATTGTCTGGGGACCAACACGACGACGGGCAAACAGCGGTTGCAAGCGTGCAGGCACGCACGGTCACGGTGTAGCAGAATACCAGAGGTGGTGGGGACACGGCGGCGAGCGGCTGAACGTGCACAACGTGGTTCCGCACATCATGGTTCCAGCCTCCATGGGTCACATAGAAGGGTATATAGGCCGGCGGATGCAGGCCAGAAGGGTTGAAAGAACGGCAAGGTGGCCAACCTTGCAAGAAAGCAGGCCGATGTGCAGCCAAATGTACACCTGCTGAGCCGACCTGCAAACCACCCTGCATCAGAGCACAACCCAGCCCACCCTGTTGAACAATTTGAATCTCATCCGCACAGCCCAAAGCAGACCTACACAGTCAGAGAATCTTCCCTTTGACCACCCAGCAGAAATCCACCATACAAAGCGCAGAGGCCCAAACCGAACAATCGCTGGGCATCGGTGCACATCTGCTGCAGCAAAGCAGCGGTGAGATATTGCTATCATGGGTAAACTATATCAAGGAGGCTGAGCGTGGCAACAAGGTGGCGTTTTGTAGCAGCGGGGCAGGCACGAAGCGGCAGTTGATGATAGGAAGGCCGTGGGCGCCAACCCGACATAGCAGGCACCTTGCCCCAAACGGTGTCGCTATGGCGCAAGGTTTGCAGTCTCACTGTCACATGCAATGACTTGAAACTTAAGAAGCCTCTATTCCTGCCTCTCATGCCCCTGGTCCCGTTAACAGAGTTCCGTTCAAGCTCGCCACTTCGACACGTGCTCGCCAATGCAAACGGTAAGCGCCCAACCCATGAGTTATAGACACCCTGTAGGCCCTGACCTCAGTAGAGTTCTGGGGGCGGCGAGTTCCAGCGGCCTTGCCTTGCCTACCCCTTTCACGCTCCTGGGATTATGCTTGGGACAGCACAGCCTTGTCATGTTGTTGCCACTGCCCCCTACGTGTAGTACTCCTGCTAGCCAAGCACAATACCATGTCGCCAAACGCACCTGCGCGTGTTTGCCTTCCTTTGCAGGATGCGCCCGCAAGCCTGACCTATGAGGAGCTTTCAGCCTTGCAGGAGAAACTGTTGGATTTGCAGAAGCGCAGCGAGTTGAGTTGCACGCTTAAGGAACTGGCCATGCTGCTTCTGGAGATGCCAGCAAACCCCGTTCTGGCACGACACGCGCTGAGCAACTTTGGAAAGGGCCCGGAGCTGGAGAGGGTATCAATCGGCCTGTTTTCAGCATGGTTGGGCAAGCTGAAGGCACCCCAGCAAGGTATGTGCAGTGTATGTGCCTGGGTTATGTTGCGGCGCGCGTAACGTAACCACGCTCTACCAGGCGTTCACACTTGCATATCGTGGTCAAGTAGCACCCATCAGCATCACTTTGTGGTACCTCTATGGTGTGTATAGGCCCTGTTTTGTAGCCAGCTCACAACAACACGACTTTCTGTGGTTGGCAATCATGTTTGTCACCGCTGTGCTACTTTGCGCCAAGGCATCAACGCTGTTAACGTGATGGCAGTGCATGGTACTTGCATACGTTCAGAGCAATGGCATTCACCAGCTGCGCAGTTGGCTGCAATCATGCAAACGCGCATTTTGTGGAACTGGAACTGGAACTGGGAGTTACATCGGTTGTCAGAACACGCCCGTGAACGGGAAACACAGGCTGAAAAGCCAACAACCGCCTTCCAGTGGAAGGAGCAGACGAGCTTATGCATGTGCGTGTGACATCTTGTGCCATGTGCACATGGCACGTGCGGGGGGGTGGGTGATGCATTACAGGTGCCGTGCATCATGCCATGCAAGGCATGCACGGCACTCATAACCATCCATGAATAGCCTGATTGGCCGAGCGATGTAAAGTCAATCAATCAATCAATCATGCCATGCAATTGTATGCGTCAACCGGCGGGCCTTGTTGCGGTGCACACATCACTGCAGGCATGGTGTTGCTACGCGTTCGCCCCACGATGCACACTCATGTGATGCTGGCGGTGTGCCGCATGGCATCGGCATGTTACAGTTGTTGAAGTGAGTGTGCGATATGCATGCTTTGTTTGCTGCAGGCGCGGGCTCTAGGTCATATGGGACAATCCACCTTCGTTTGTACCCCCCCAGTACAGGACACCGTATCTGTGTTGGTGCTTGCTTGCACATGCAGGTGCAGTGGTAGTGCAGGTCCTTGGCAATGCAAGGGAGCAGCTCCTGCTGCATCTACTGCCGGCTGCGCTGCCTGCCATCCCCACGCTCAGTGCTGTGCAACAGCTGTTCAGCTCGATGGGCAACTACAAGGTCCCCGTCTCACACTCTTGCGCACAGCTCTACAGAGATTCAGCTGCGGGCGGGCTGCTGGTCGGTGTCGAAGATTCGCGGTTGACTTCGTTAACCAACTTCCTGGTGGCTGCCCTCCATGCACCGGACGGCAACGCAGCTGAGTCAAGCAGCACCACGCGCATACAGGTCTTCATCACCCACCTTTTCTTTGTGTTCCGAGCCTGCTGGTGAGCGAGCGTCGTGCAAATTTATCACGAGAACAGGGCTACTGCATGCATTGCAGGCCTCACTTGTTGACTGCCACGCACTCCATCCAACACTGGCTAGGGTGCAATCTTGCGGCAGACCATCCTCCTTGATTGTATTGCGGTGCAGGCCTCACGGCGTGAGCTTTTCCTACGAGGAACTGCACAACCAAGAGGACTGCAGTACCGCCATCAAGAACTCACGTTTTGACACGACGATCGTGTCAACCGAGAAACAGGTTACAATCTTCTTTGGTGAGGTGCGTGGGTATCTATCAAGGAGCGCAGCAAATTCAGTGGCTGCACATGTAGGGTAGCCTACAGCCATCAAGGCGAATAAGTGAATAGCTTTCCAGCGTACCTTTGCCCCCTTCCTGCGCCTGCTGTTAGTTGTAATAAGCAGCTCGTGTTGCCTTGCTTCCCCCCATATATAGGGCAGGAAGGCTGCTGGTGGACTAGAAGCCGTCAAGGCTGAACTGATCGCCAAGCTGCGGAAGGTTCCCTTGGCCTACCTTGGCCATGAATCCCTGCAGTACCACCTGGCGTATACGATAGATGGCAGGCTTGTACGGCTGCATGCAACCACCTTCACCGTGCAGCAGGTGTGTGCTTTGCTGCATGTGCCTCACCCGCAAAGCTGCAGGGGGTATCAACGCGTTCAGAGGCACGATTGCCAGAGGACACAGGGCAGTCACACAACCGCATCTGACACACACCTCAAGAGCAGCATCGGGGTGCACATTGCATGACGTGTGCACGCAATGACGGTGCACTACATCTGCCATTTTGGGGGCTGCACACTCGCAACTGCAACCTGACTTTTCTTTGTTTGTTTTCCACTAAGCTGTGAGGGCTTCAGCAGCGTACGGTCAGGTGGAAGGCGGCCTTGCCGATAAGCACCTCGCTGCCTGGTGCTGCTGCAGAACGCTGTGCAAGTTGAGCTGGAGCAACTGGGGAGGGCGTGCGACCTCTCAACTCCCGAAGGCAGAGCTCTACTGATCATCAACTTTGCAAAGGTGCCTGACAGTCCCACAGAGAGTGTGCGTTTGCCTTCCACCCTGCCTAGCTCCACAAGCCACGCACACTGATCAGTCTGGCGCCATGCTGCGCAGCTGGGCCACCTGCGGGCGCAGTGTAGCGCCCTAGCTGATTTGCTGATGAGATGAGCCGATGCCACTGCTACTGTTTATGGTTTCCTGGGTATAGCCCGCGGCCCGCCAAGGTGCAAGCGCGTTATGCATTTGTGTCATGGAGCGATGCAAGGAAGCAAGGGCATGCATGCCTGCCTCCGCGCTGTACAGGTCTACACCCTGCTGGAGTGCATTGTGCGGTGCGTGCCAGCATGCAGCACGTTCTTCCCCCACGGACGCGCGATCAGGAACACCAATCAGCATGGGTGACACTCCGCGCTGCAGTTTGGTGTCTTGACCGAGCATCCAAAACCATCACGGTGAGTGAGTGACTCATGGTGCTTGCGCATCCCTGCATGTATGACCGGCTGTGTGCCGGTTGCCCAATGCCCAGCTGTAGTCATCAAGGAGTCGCATGGTGAATCGGCAGCTCTTAATGGCGACGCGGTGGTGCTTAATGGTGGCCTGCATAACGAATTCGGGTTGCGGTGAGAGCGGAACGAGTAGGCGCATGAATCGCGGGCCGGCATGCCTGCAACACATGCACGCTCCAGGCTATGTTCGGCAGGGACCAACAGCAACACATGCACGCATGACACATGCCAGCATGCGCGGATAACATGACGCCTGGCATGGCATCTGGTGGCACAAGCAGCGGCGGATCTTGCCTCCGATGCCTGCAGCAGGCTTGACGGCGAGGCGGGGATGCTGTTGTGCGGCGCGCGCGGGGGGCCGCATCACATCTCATGCTTGCAACCGCCCCTCGCCAAGGTGCAGGAGGACGACTGGTCCTGCGGCAGCTGCCTGGCGAGCAGTGGCAGCTCGCAGCAGCAGCAACAACATGCGGAGGATGCGCGGCAGAGCGCGGGCGAGGCGGGCGTGAGGGTACTGCCTCAACCACTCGTGCGGCCCAACATGGGCACGCGCGAGCTTTACCATCCAGTGCTACGACGATATAACCAGTGTCTGGTGCATGCACATGGCCAACACTCACTGGAGAGGCCGCGCCGCGGCGCGGTACGTGGATGGCTGCCAGGATGGCTACGAGTGTTTCCAGTGTTTTAGGGTTTTAGGGTTGAGGTTGAGGGTTGAGGGTTTGCAGTGGCCAGGAGGCGCGGTCGAGGCGGTGGACCTGTCCGAGCTGACGCAATGCTTGACCAGGCGCTTGTCCTAGGTGAAGGAAAGGCATGGGTGCTGGGCTAGCTGGGTGAGCTAAGCAGCGCTGCCGTAGTGGGCGGCTACCCTGGCAGGACAGTGGGCAAAGCAGCAGTTGCAGGCGTACAGGCACCACGCACGGCCTGAACGGTCACCGCGAACGAAGAGAAGCGCCGGAGGAGGAGGTCGTGGACTTGAACGAGCGCATGTGTTGCGGCTGAACGCGCGCAACATCGTTTGTCCGGCATATTGGCGGTTGCCCGCCCAACCACCCATGATGGCATGCATGCGTGTGCAGTGACAGTGACGTGCTTGGTGAGCCGACTAATCAGAAGTGTCCTGGTTCAGAAGTGTTGGGGTGCATCAGAGGCTATCCGCGCCTATCCACCCATGATACATGTGTGTGTTGGTCCCTGGCACTTGATGTTTTCTTACTCGGGGTGTCCATCGCCCCCGCTTGCATCCCGCTCTCACCGTTTGCGGTGCGCCTCCATATGGAACCGTAGGGCTGCACTCTCGCCGACCGGCTCCTGCTGGGGCGGCCTTTTCCGCGTGCGTGCAAACACATCACAACTACAGCCCGCCTGTCGCCAGCAGCCGATGTGGATGTGGGAGCCTTGCGTCAACACGCTGCCAAGCATATTATTGCATATACCAAACAATGTAACGTTTTTCCAGCACCTGTGTGTGTCCATGCAGCGGGTGCCACACCCGAACATAAACATGTGGAGCGCCTTGTTGTGCTTGCCATATCCGCCTGCTGTGCGCAAGGCATGATTGATGCTCACCTTCCAAGCTTGCAACCTCCCGAACGGAGCTATGGCTGGCTCCTCCTTTAAATGACCGCTTGGCTGCTGTCGTGTGATGTGCCAAACGGTGACATGCGGCACACACAGCATGGGGATGTTTGGGCGCAATGCGTCTGTCGCCCGCTGCACACTGGCAGGGCGTGTGGATGATGCGTTGTCGGCACCGTGCAGGATTGCACCGCATGCGATCACGCTCAGCCTCCATGCCCGTGCGGCCTTTGCCGCATGCAAACACACGTGCGAGCAACCCAACCAATCTGCTGAACCCTTCATCCACCATGAATGCTGGAGCCTTTCATCCTGATGCCTTGATGCATTCGTGCCTTGATGCACTGATGCCAGACAAAATTACTAGCAGCACCTGGCGTCGATTCAGTTTTTGTTTGTGGTTCCGTAGCACAACCTGCCAGGATTTGCTTTTGACAGCTTACCCTTGCCTATCGCATGCAATAGACCTGGACCGCACCGGGCCTGCGGCACACCTTAGCCGCCAAATGTAAATGCAAATGCATCTCATGCATGGCCTGGTGCATCTCATGCATGGCCTGGTGCGTGTGGGACTTTGCAAAACGCCGCAAGCATGCATCCAGCAGGCTACGGCCTTGCTCGTTGATTCCCATACGTGGTACAACTCGTGGCACAACTGCATGACCGTTATGATGTAAGCATGATGGCCGCTACCTGTACCGTCAAGAGTTCGTTGTGCGAGCACGCGCACACCCAACCCCTGCCTGATGAAAACACACATTGGACACCTCGCCACCCGCCCGCCACCCTCTGGTGCAGTTTCCAGCCTCACGTATATGCACACTGCATGGCCCCACGTGAAGTAAACAACTTGAACACACGCTCCGATTGGGCCCTGCACGGCCCCACGGGAATCACGCTGCATGCATGGCCCCACGGGAGCCCCTTCCTGACACACGCCGATGCGTCAACACACCTTCACCGCGCTCACTGCAGCCACCATTTCGGGACCATCTCACTGTCATTCATTTGCAGCAGCTGACAGACCGATCGACACACCTCGCCGGCATCAGGTGTTGTCTCCAGTCTCCACCCTTACGCATGTGCAAACTCTGCAGCCCCACGGGAATCACACTGCATGGGCCCATGGGAGTAGATGCTTTTGACACACGCCGAGGTAACCAGCTGCATCCGTCCCCTTGCAAAGCTGCCGGCATGAAATCCGCACACGCGTGCAATTCTCTTGCAGGCCACTTACAGGCACGCTTGCGGCCATTTTTGGGGCCACCCGCGTAGCCACCTGCCTGGCCCCTGGCTAGGTGTGTTGGGCATGGCGTTCACCACACTCTGAGCATCTGTCCATACGCATATGCATATGCACACTGCATGGCTTCATCCACGGGAATCACACGGCATGCCCCTTGGGCGCTCTTCTGACACACCGAGCGAGTGGCACGCACGTGAACATGCGACTTGGGTTACCATACCATCACTGACATGCTGCGGCCCTGCAGCATCAGTAGGGGGGTTGGTGAGTGCTGTATGCTAAGTGCTGACTGCGGTATAGGTGTCAGTTCCGCAGCAGCCATCCCCACGCACTTGCAACACGCCATGCTCAGGCTCCCGTGCAGCAGCAAGGGGGACGGGGCCACGCAGGCCTAATGCCTGCGCATCAATCACGCCCAACAGTACCGGTACCAGCAAACATTAGCCTTACAACGCCCAGCTCTGCATGCCATAGTGGCTGCCTGAGAAAAACTTCATGGACTTGAGATCATCGAAGCGCTTCATGGATGGTGACACAAGCGTGATTGCCATCAAGGTCATGACGTTTTTCTCAGGCAGCCACTATGGCATGCAGAGCTGGGCGTTGTAAGGCTACGTGTGAGGCTGTGTGGTGAGTGGTGACTCAGGTGAGTGCGTGGTGAGTGGTGACTCAGGCTGAGTGGTTTATTCGCACAGTTCGCTGTGTAACGTCGACGGCCACCAAATTGCACCACGAATCGGCGGCCCCCCAACGACTGCACCGGCAACAGGAGTTTACAACAACGCAAGAGCTGGTGTGTACCATTTGGCGTGGATGAAAGCATGATTGGCAGCCAGAAAAGGCTCCCGTTTCAAGGCCGTTTGCTTGCGATGATCAGCGGTCAGCAGCAGGGTGCATCAACGTGATGGCGTGACGCAGGAAGGGCAGCATCAGAGTTCAGCATGGATGCAGCGCTACATGTCTGCATGGAGGTGTCCTCGCCTGTGTCATCAACATATCAGGAAGCGCTTTGGACTGCAAGCGGTGTGCGAGCGAGCGGGGTGCAAGTGGGCGATGGACAATCCTGGCAGGCAAAGAATAGGCAAGCAAATGAAATAGGGTCGCTGATGGTGCGGCCAGTGATCAATGAATGGTCGTAGCGATACGGTGCATCACTGTATGTACATAAATTCGCATCCAGGCACGCCAAGGAGCACAGGTGCCGGAAGCTCGCATGGCTGGCTGGTCAAGTGGCGCAGTGCCGTGCATCTGAGGCGGTTGCGGAAAATGCATGCATGAAGAGAGCCTGGACCGCATGCGTGCGTGCATTTGCGTGCATTTGCGCGCGTGTATAAGTACAGCGGTGCTGCAAGGCCCGTAAAGGCGGTTTGCGACGAATCGACTGTTGTGCGCTCATCAGTGGAGTTGTGGGGTGGGACCTGACAGTGTATGTACCAGAGGTCAATGTACTCCGAAAAAGCCACGTCTCAAAAACTTATAATGCAGAAAACCTGTCGTTGGACAAGCAGAATAATGCTCAAATAATAATCGTGGGGACTGGGGAGCGTCGGCACGTCGCCTTACACATCCTTGGCCTTCACAGGGCCAGCCGGGGCAGCAGCGGTCGCTGAGGCATCACGGTAGCCGTATGGCGCACCAGCAGCCGGCTGGGCCGGGTAGCCAGACGCGGCGGGATACCCAGTGGCAGAAGCAACGGGGTAGCCTGCAGGGGGGTGCTGCTGGGGATAGGCGCTGGCGGGGTACATGCCTGGCGGGGGGGCGGGCATGTAGTACGACTGCTGGCCTCCTGGCACAACGCGGCCATCAGGGCCGGTGGTGATGATTTGGGTGGCGGTGGGCCTGAAGAGAGGGGTGGGGGGCAAGGAGCAGACAACAGTGAGGACCAGAACACGACAGGAGAGAGCGCATGGTTTATGAGTGCCTGAACCCGAGACCCTGAACCACTGGACCACTCGGCAATTTCACAGCCTTCCACCCAGTGCACGGGAACGTGACATATGCCAGCAGCGGACTGATTGTCCCGCATTGCGAATGCAATGCGCATGTGAGCATATAAACACAGTATGCCACTGGGCCTTGAAAGTGCGTTGTGGGCAATGCACAGCGGGAAGGGCGAGGGCATGGCACGCACAGCATGACCCACACAACGCAGGCTGGTTTGGGAGGCACTCACTCTTGGTCGACGGGGCAGAGGGCGATGCAAGGGAAGCAAAAGACCAGGCCGATACTGCGAAGGCAAAAAGCAACAGTGAAGGTTTGTGAAACAGTTATGAGCACCATCGCCAGACGTCAGGTACATGCTGGAATTGCCAGGTCAGTGCCAGGTTCATTCACTGATTGCAGATTCACGTGTACGAGCTGGGCATGCATAGTGTGCTAGTGGTGGAGCGGCAGAGAGTCAGAGACATCAGACTCACATCCAGCTGATGGGTCCGCAGTATTGCTTGTTCTCGTGGGCAATAACGGTTGCGTTCGCGGGCATGGGCTTCGAGTAAGCAGTGGCCATGGCGACTGGGCTGTTGTAAGTGTGTGGTTGTGCTGCGGGAAGCAGTCACTGCCTTGAGCGCAGGTGTGAGAAACCCAAAGTGTTGGTTCTTTGTGTTCTTGTAAAGGACGGGGGTAGGGCGATATGAAAGTCGCAAGTTCGGGTAGGGCAGAACAAGCTGATGCGTTGTTTGGACTGTGTGGTTGGGTGAAGTGGTTAAGGGATATATGGACAAAGCAATGAAGTCTGGGTGAAGCCGTGAACTGCGGTACTGGCAGTACCAAGCACCTGCCTAATGACGCTGGCGTCCACCTCAGCTTCTCGCCAGCCTGCGACTGCCCTGGCCTTAACCCCAACACTTGGGTTGTGGCACCACCACCATGGAAAACCGCTACTGGTAATGTTTCACAGATGCAGCCTGTCATCCTGAACAGTCTCAGCCCTGCCTCTAATTTCGTGCTCGAGTTCCTTGATGTGGCAAGCGCTGGTTCCGGTGCGCTCGCACACTGCAGGCTCTCTTTGAAACCTGCGTATCAGAAGCCTTCAGTATTCTCGCTCATTTTCACGTACTTTGACTTCGTGTTTCATCTGCAGCGCTATTCTTGCTCAAGACGCTTTAGGAAGAATGTCGCATGCCAATGGACACAGCCTTTCCGTATCCACAGTCAGCATAAAGTTCGCTAACATGAAAGACAGTGTATATGATTGCAAGATCACAGCCTGAGGTTGAGCATCCCGAAACAGCCCGAAGCGGTTGCTTTTGACTGAAGCATTGGACGTGGCCTGTTTGACAGTCGGGGAATGCCCACACCGCAATCCTGGGTTTGACCAGCCTTTCGTCGTAGCCTTTGGCGTGGTGGTAGGCTTGCAAGTTGCAATCCACTACATGATTCCAGACCTGGTTACGCATTGGTGTCACACTGGTTTCGCTGTGTTTGCCTGGCCTGGGGTGGCTGCAATACTTCATGGGACTGTTTAATCGTATTAGCCTTTACTTGAAACAACCCGGGTGTCCGGTTGATAAGTCTTTCTGGCAGCAGTGCATCTCTGAGATGCCATAATGTTGCGGTGTTTGATGCATGATTGCCAAGAATGCAAGGCATACACGGGAACTCCGTCCATCTTGACCACAACTCAGTTATGAGCAACTGTAGAATAAGAAGGCCATTATCGGAGGCAGCGGGGCATGCGGCAGGTGCATGTGCAATCGTAAGCCGCGCCAAGGTACGGCGCAGCAGGTTCACAGCAGGTAAGCCTAGGTCTTAGTAGTACAGGATGAATCTTAAAGGAGATTGGAATGATGAAGTGCCGGAACCGTCGTCGCATGTCGTTGGGGGGTCCGGCGGGCTGGGAGAAAGGGGGGTGGGCGAATCGACAATCGTGAATCGCGATAGTCCCCGCGGCGGGGGGTCCGGGGGCCGAATGTAAAGACCGGAATTTCGTGCGTAAAGGTTGCCCGTCGCTGCAGGCGGTGCTGTGCTGATTGCACACTTGCACTCGACAGTTGGGCTTTGCTTCAGGCTTGTCTCTACCTGCTGCGCTGTCTGCACGGTCTTACGAGCTTTGTTATCACTGTCCAACATGCCAGTGTACAGATAAGGAGCGTCCTGCAGTGGGTTTGTGCATGTTGCCCCTTCCTCAAGACTTTCTCATCAGCCTTGTGTATTGTCCCTTCACTGCTCGTCTTCACTAGCTTGCGTCACCACACCACCACACGCAAACCCCCTTCTGCATCCAGGTGCGCCAAGGTGCCCTGCAGCATGGACCTCGTTTGTTTTGTCCAACAGGACTTACGGTTGGTTTCAAGGCCGGTCCCTCCGCACTTGGTGCAAGCACCAAGCTTCAGTTAGGGCTGGATTTGCGTGTGCCTATATTTATGCTTATGACCTTGCCCTCCTTACACAGGACGTAAAAGCTTGTGAGGGGTCCGACAGAGCCTGCCGCAGCTGCTAGATAGTACCCACGCCCCTTGTGCAGGAGGTGCGCAGTCTGAGCAGGATGAACAGTCTCGCGGGTGAGCTTCCTGCTGTCCGTGCCCTGTACCCAGGCTGTGATGAACTCAGCCTACATCGCTCCTATGCCTTGGAGCTGATTCACTTCCTGTGGACCAAGCGGGCAGTGGTCACCACGGCGAACGGCGCCGCAGTTTGCCTTTCGCCTTCTGAAAACCTGGACAAGCTGTGGCACTGGATGCTGCTCAACACGAGCGTCAGGGACGCTGTGCACCAGTTCATCGGGGGAGACGTGCCTCACAGCACACACACAGCCCAGGACAGCTGTCACGAGAAGGTTCGGCGTATGCTGTATGCGCTACGTTGGATGCTGGCACTCGGATGGAACCCGAAACTGTGCGCCTGGAGGAATTTTGGAACCCTTTCGGACGGTATTCGAGCCGTGAAGGTTGAAGGCTGGCTCGACGCAAGCGGAGCCGTGATCACGACCGTCTTTGCATGCGAAGGTGTGCCAGTGGAAATTGCGGTGAAACCGTGCAGCGCGTGTCATGTGTACGTGAAACACTGGTGTCCTGCTGGCTCCGTGTTACACTGTGCAGGCATGGCATGGATGTGCTGTCCTTGTGCGTGCATGTGTGAGAGCAGACTGCATCACGTTTGGGCCCTCTGCTGGGTTGTCACTCTATCATGCACACAACGCGGCACAACAACACACAGCCCGCTAGCAAGACCGTGGGTAACCCTCCTGTGTTTACTACGTACCATACACAGCAATTGTATGTCGCACAACGCGTGCATTCCCGTGACTCACACTGTCTGCCAACCGCTGACTAACCGCTACAGGTGAAGGTGTCTCTGAATAGCTGTGTGCGTTGTGTGCTCACAGGTGTGGTCAGCCCCGAGGAGCTATACGCACAGCTTCAGGCTGACGGGTTCCACATCACCAAGCGCTCATTCCACGCCACCTACCACAACGAAGACTTCGTCCGCCTTCACCCCATGGGAGGTATGGCCGCGCGCGCCGCCGCCGCCGCCGCCGCCCTCGCCGCACGCAACTCGGGTGGCGAATCCCTCACGGTCGTCGTCAAGACGCTCACCGGTTGCACTATGGTCGTGACGGTGCCCGCAGACGCGCTCGTGCTGGATTTGATGCTCGAGATAAAGGACGTGGAAGGGATATCGGTGAGAGAGCAGCGAATTGTTTTCAGGGGGAGGCAGCTTGAGGTCAAACACAGCTTGGCCTCATGCGGCATCGTTGGCGGCAGAGACCCAAAGGATGTAGTGCACCTCATACTAAGGTTGAGCGGCTGCTAGCGGGAGGCGGCGGGCGGGTTGGATGACGCTGCGACGCATTACTGACGTTTGTCGTATCAGATCACGGAGGGGTTAGCACGGAAGTGTGGTAGCGCGCATTCGCAAAGGATTGGGAGTAAAGCAACAGCCGCGCTGCGGCGTGCTGAGCGCCTGTACACGCATGTGCTGTCAACTCTCAATTCAGTGACCCTGGCCTGGATTTGCGAAGAGGATTCCGTAGGACATGCGTACGGGTACTCCATGCGCATGCATTCGTGCGCATGCACATACTCTCAGCGTTTCACGTGCACACTGCATGACCCCACGGGCGCCTCTGTGTGACACGCGCGCAGACACACACCCTCACCGTTTCATCATGCAGGCAGGAAGTGGCCCGGTGCATGGTGCATGACACTGTTCTGACATGCATGCAATTGGCGCTGCGGCGCTATGCTGCTATTCGTTGCACTTGGCATGCCAGCCAGAGCCCGACCGTGGTGAAGTTTGACACACACTGAGGTCATGTTGTTGCTGTTGAATTGCACTCTTGCGCGATTCTCCTGGCGTGGGATTGGCATACGGCATTCAGGCGCAAGATGCTCAATAAAATGCATGGAAGTGCCATATGTCAATCACCAAGCAGCCAGCTTGTGCCATGCGGAGTGACTATGGGCAAAACGCTACGTCGTTGAATGTATTGGCTAGCGGCAGGAGCACCTAACACCGGCATGCCTGCATGCATGACGGGATTGACGGGCCATGTGCCCAACTGATCAAGCAGTGGCATGGTGAATCGGCGGCTCTTAATGGCGAGCGTGGTGGCTGGCGCATCATTATCCCTAGTGAACTTGCTACGATGAGAGCGAAACGAGTAGGCGCCTGCATCGCGGGCCGGCGTGCATGCAACATGCACACGTATGGCAGAAACCAGCAGCACTGCATGCGTGACACATGCCAGCATGCGTGGTGGCATGACGCCTGGCATGTGGCAGCCTAGCATGCCATTAATGGATGGGTCGGGGTTTCAGGGATGCCGTCTCCTGAGTGCATGATTCGTGCCCATACATGGCTAATAATTCACTTCACGTCCGGTGGCCTCGCGGGCCGAGCGTGCCCATCAATGCGCATCTGACTGGTGGGCTAGGTTAAGCTAACGCGCTTGAGCGCAAACCTGCATGCTATTCCTTTAACATGGACGGTGCGGTTAGAGTGTGGTCCAGCTGCAAGAGTTATACCCATCAGCCCTGGGATCACGCGCGCGTTGTTAGCTGGTGCTCACCGAACGGCCACGCGCAAGCAATTGCAGCCATATGAGCCAGTGGCATCACTAGACTAGGATCAAGGGTCGAGGGTCCAAAGCACCGATCAATCCCTATGTTGAAGTCTCGCTAGTCACGCGCCCCAACCACACGCCTTTGATTCGGAGTCCTACTTATCCTACTCACAACCCCTTGCGGCCCGTGTACCCCGCCCCGTAGGGCTTGTAATTCTGCGTGATGAGGTAAACGTCCTTGTTGACCACGCGGGGTTCAAACGCCGCCGCGCCCCCGTCCGTGCCGATGCTGCCGCCGCCGCCGCCCGGCGCCGCTGACCTTGTCCCGGCCGCGCCGCCTGCCGCGCCGCTCGCAGGCAGCGGCTTGACGGGAATATGGCCGGTGTAGCCGGGCAAGTGCGGGGACACCTTGGTGGTGCCCGCCTGCACAGGGGAGGTGCACACATGCATGCACACATGCTCGCCATCGATTGGGTCAGGTGCAGTCTCTATCCATACGCATACGCATATGCACACTGCATGGCCCCACAGGAATCACACCGCATGCGGCATGCCCCTTGGGCGCTCTTTCTGACACACGCATGCAACGCGCCAGGTAAGGCACAGGGGTGGGACGGAACATCCCAGACCGTCCTCAGTGCACGAGACGACGCATGGCCTAAGTACACCAGTGCGACGTGCGAATCGATGATGGGGCAAGCGAAATGCATGTGGCTGGTCTAAAGCGCGAATGTGCAAAAAACGCACAGCTGGGGTGCGAGTGCGGGTGAAAAATCCTGTCGTGTTGGGCCTGTGCTGAGCGTGGTTTTCCGTGGGCGAGAACTCCCTAGGTGAGATGGATGGCATTGACGACTTGACATGCGATGAGCTGCTGGACACCTTCACCGCACGAGTGCATCGCATGGTGGTCGAAGAAGGCGGTGGTGGTAGTGCGCCGTGCGCCCAAGCCTTGGAGATGTGCAGTCAGCGGCTGTGTGGGGAAGGCTGGGTGTCAGAAACAGGCTCCAAGCTGGCCCAGTGGGGCCATGCTGTGTGATTCACGTGGGGGACGACAGGCGGGGCTCAGGGGAGTGGGCCACATGTATCAGCGTGCATGCTGTATTGCCATGTTGGCAGGAGGGTGCTGGCCAGAAGCGATGCGCAAGACTGTCGTTTCGGCCGTGGATGGCGCTGGCCAGAACTGCAACGCGAACGCAGGCCTCGCAAGCACTGTCGCCCCTCCTCCCTCCAACCCCCACGCCCCCCATATCACCGCACAGCAGCGCCCAAACACAGCACCCCACAAAACACAGCCCCAACATAGAACCTTCGTACAGCACCCATCCACAGCACAGTGCGGGTTCGTCCCTCCTAAAACGCACTGGCACGGGAAATACTGGGCGAGGCAGGTGCTGGGTGTGCAGGTGCACGAGACATCATCGGAATGAAGCATTACACATCCAAGCAGGAAAGGAACGACAGCTTGTATACCCTGGTGTGTTGATGCACGCGTGACCAACATGCACACTTACGTAAAGTGACGAAGGGGGCTCCGCTCGCAGCGCTGGCCCGCCCCCAAAGAACGCTCCACTGGCTGCTGAGCTACCAGGCGCCTGAAAGACTTTCTTACCAGTGCGCTTCTTTTCAGACAAGTCTATTCCTGCGCAAGCAGCCTGGTAGGACGACATCATGCTGGGGTTTTGTTGCTGCTGGCTGCCGTCACGTGGCTCAAAAACTCCTGTCGTGCTAGGA
This sequence comes from Chlamydomonas asymmetrica, assembly GCA_001662385.1. NCBI lineage: Eukaryota > Viridiplantae > Chlorophyta > Chlorophyceae > Chlamydomonadales > Chlamydomonadaceae > Chlamydomonas > Chlamydomonas asymmetrica. Next base: position 77,794 of record BDDA01000393.1, on the reverse strand, counting down.
ATTTCCTGAGTGTCATGAGCTGCTCTGGACCGGTTCAGGCTGATAGGCGTAAGCTTCTCGTCTGAGTCTGGCACAAGCCCGTCGCCCATGCTCCCGTGCCGGGCCTGGTCAAAGTGCTTTCGTTGCTTGAGAGGAAAGTCCTGCGATGGCATATCGATGCAATAGTGTTCAGCAACCAGGTACAACCAAGTTGTTGTGGCAGCTAGCCCAGGTTCGCCTTTGCGTGACTATGGAACTTGTGCAAAGGAAGGTGAGCAAAAGCGCAGCAACATCCCGAAGCCACTCTGAAATCTCGCGCATACCTCAAACTGTGCCATTGACACTCGTTGGTCTCCCATTGTCAAGAGTCCAGCTTGCAGCTTCGACTTCAAGCGTTGGCAGTCAAGCACACGACAGACGCTCAAATGTGTGAAGGGTTGCAGTCAGATAAGCGAGATACCAGAGAGGTTGTGGCTTACTTCGCTTGCAGAGTACTGGCACAACTTTTCGTTTGGGGGTGTTGCCAGGGCTGATGCCGAGATTTGCCCAGCTGTCCGTCTGCAGCCTTGCGTGGTTTTCGTGGTGTTGCATGATATGTGCCCATTTCAAGATTTTATTTCCACACTCAGGAGCCTTGCATGCTACCAGGCCATACCACATCCTGGCACCCCCCTTGTCCGGTCCCACACCCACCTACATTCGCCCATCGTACACCTACTCCCCCCCCCCCGCTTCCGTTGTTTGCACACCAGGCGGCGGGTTGTGCATTGCTGTCCACTAACAAAACCTCATCCCAAAGGCGGCGCTTGCATTCCTGGTGAGTGATTGACATATATAGCGTGCAAGCTCGCTGGTGCGTGCCACACGCCTGTCTGTTGGCCATGTCTACCTTTTGGCCGCTGTGATGCTGCAGCACGCAATGCTGGCCGTTGGGTGCAGACCGCTGGTGCTTGATGCGCCCATGAATTACCCCTGCCTGCTCCCACACCCCCACCACCCCGCCACCTGCATGCTGCAACACACATTCAGGCATCAACATCCGTACAGACCAGCGCCAAGCACAGTGCGTGTGGCTGAGCCAGTGAGCACCCATTGGCCTTATGCTCTTATCGCACTTGAATACCTGGCTGTCTACTCAGTGCCTGGGGAACTGCCAGGCCGTGTTGCTTCACGAGCACCATCGGTCCCTCGCCTTGCGGTTGCTCAATCAGTAAAACGGCACTGGGACACCGCCAGCTCACCAACGCTCTATGATGCAAGGACGAGCCTGGCCACTATAACCTACCCAGGTACCTGCTGACGTACTGTGAGCAAACCACACCGGTGCTGACCCTGATGGACGAGCACAACGCTTTAAACCCAGGCACGTCAGGCAGAACCCACACGGGTATGCAACTGCGATAATAATCGACAGCGCCTGTGTAACAGCCCCGCAAGTATGTCATATGATCAGGGCCAGGGTTCCGGTCGTGGCGCTGGCGGAAGGGCCTTCCACGATGGACGAGGCCATCCAACGCAGGGCAACCAGAATCAGTTTCGCGGCGGGCCCAGGGGCGGCTTCACCTCAGGCGGACGAGGAGGAGGGCGATATGAGAACAGCAGTGGTGGCTGGCAGCAGCGGCAGGAGGAGCAGCAGCAGCGGGGAGGCTATGCGGCGAGCCAGCAGGCCGTCGCCCCGCAAGCCCCGGAGCCTACACGCCAGGTGCGCAGATGCACGCCTCCAGCTTTTACTTGGTAAACAGCTGGGGGGCGCACCCAAACTCGCAAAGCTGGTGTTTCGCTATGTGTCTTT
>BDDA01000393.1:32887-57043 GCA_001662385.1 Chlamydomonas asymmetrica | reverse complement strand
GGGGGGGGGGGGGGGGGGGGGGGGGGGGGGGGTGTCACTCAGAGGCACCTGGACTACGGGCGGTGCGGCGGTACTACGGGTGTGCGGCGGTTGTCACTCAGAGGCACCTGGACACCGCCGCACACGCGTTCCCTCACAGTCCCTCACAATCCCTGCCGCCCATACAGTCCAGCATACAGCCCCACACGCTGTAACCAAGAACCACGCACCGTGCGCGCATGGGGACCCCTCGCAAGGGGACACGGCATGGGCAAGCCAGCAAGGTACGGGCGCTGAAAGCGCACAGGTGGTCATATTATTTCCCCATTGTACCCCTATAGGGGGCAGGGCTTAGTTGGCCCGAGCTAAGGTATTCGTGCGCATAGGGCATGCGCTCATCACGTGACGGCCCAAGCAAGCTGACGCGCATGCATGCATACCCCGCCACATGCACGCCTCCTGGTAGAATGGTAAATGGTAACCCACCCGCCCGCCTTGCGTTGCAATCAAGCCCTAATCAAGCTATAATCAAGCTATAATCAAGCTCCAATCAAGCCCTACTAGTCCTCTAGAAGGCAAGGGGCGTCAACCAACGATTCGCCTGCATGCCAGCGTTTTGCGCGTGCCAACTGTTGCTTATCACCGTAATGGAGGTGAAAGCAGAACGGTTGCTTGTACAAATACGTCATGCTCGTGCACATGCTCGTGTTGCCTTGTATCACAGGATGCAAATGTGCACAGGATATGATGGTGAGGCCAACCCACCGCCCAGAGCCAATCATTTCAACGAATGCAGTACACAATGCGGCGGTGCCTGGCAGTACACAATGCGGCGGTACCTGACAGTACACAATGCGGCGGTGCCTGGCAGTACACAATGCGGCGGTGCCTGGCAGTACACAATGCGGCGGTGCCTGGCAGTACACAATGCGGCGGTGCCTGACAGTACACAATGCGGCAGTACCTGGCAGTACCCAGGTTTGAATGACAGCGAGCCGTGTGCTAACCCACAAAGTGCAGATTGTGGCCATACGGCCGAATTACACCCACAAATCGCCCCCAGAGGAGGCCTACATAAGAGCGCAGCAACGCATAACAGGCGGCAGTGAACGCCATAACAATCACAAACTTGCAATGTCGCAACGGAAGCAGTTATTGCACCCCGCTCATCCCGCTCCAGATTGCTGCACCTGCTGATTGGTGTTATTCAGTCTTCTTCTAGGGTTTTACTTGGGTTTAGGGGTTCAGTCAGCTTGCGCAAGAGCACGTGGATCCACCTGCTGCACATGCTACTTCAGTGAAAGGGCGGGGCCGGCTGGAAGCGCCTGTGTTGCCGTCGGCAGCAGCAGCAGCCAGCGCCCGCAGCTGCTGCTTGTCACCTGCAGGCCCTGCAGAAGGCAGTCCTGCTGCAACTGCTGGTACGGGGTCTGGATGTGCCAAGACAGCATCTGCTGCTGCTCGCCAAGGGTGCCGAGGTTGATGCCCCAAGGCGGAAACGCAGGACGACACACGGCGGCGCCTGCATCACCCACAGATTGGAGGTGTGGGAGGTAGCCCACATTGTTACGGAAAAAATCCGTGGGCTGAGGAGCAGGCTCTGGCAATGCCGGCAGCACCAACTGTGCCGACAGTTTCGTCTTCTTGTGTAGGTGATGCACCTGGCCCTCATGGTTGCCAAGCGCGTGGGACCTTCTAACCCCTGTGCACGGCTGCTGCTGCTGCTGCTGCAAAGATGGCTGCTGCTGCGCCTGCTGTTGCAGTTCCAATGCAGCCAGCCACAGCTGCTCAAGCGGGTGCACCCCCTGCGTCTGCTGCTGCTGCTGTTGCTGCTCCTGCTGCCGGCGGTGTTGCTCCTGCGCCGCTGCCGGGTGTGCGGGCACCTCGCTCGGTGAGCAGCTGCGCCCGCCCCTGCCCCCACCTCCGCCTCTGCTGCTGCCGCTGCCAGTGCCGCCGTCAGCGCCACTGGTGCTGTCAGAGTTGCGTGGTGAGAGTGTATGCATGCCAGTGCTGACTCCGTGAGGTTGCAGCGTGCGGGAAAGCTGCAGTGGCAGCACTAGCGGAAAGTCACTGCTGCTGCTGCGGCGGTTGAGGTCGTGTTGTTCGGTGAAAGCAAGCATACCCGATGCAGCAGTGGGGACGGGCATGACGGAAGGAATGCTATCGATGCTAGGAAGGGCCTGCCGCAAAGGCGTGCTGTGCCCACTGGCCGTACGGCAGCTGCTGCTGCCGCCGCCATTGTTGCCATTGCTGATTCCCTGCCTCGTCAGCAAAGCAGTCAGCATGTTGCCTGCAGCACATACGCCCGCAGGGATCGCCGTAACATGTGGTTCTGCCTGCTCCGGCCGTGAAAGACTGCTGGGGCAACTGGCTGATGTCGTCACACCTGACGGGCTACTGGGGCGTCCAGCTGCTGTGTTTTTGGGCCGCTGGCTGATGCTATTGCTGGGAGGAGCAATCGAGGCTTTGCTGCTGCCATGGGGATGAGCAGGCGCGCACCTCTGCAGACTGACCAGCGACGCCAGCAGCTCCGAGAAGCTGCAGCTGCTGGACGCCAGCATCGACGCAATCTGCTGCTCCTGCTGCTGCTGCTGCTGCTGGGCAGACCTGCCTGACAGGTCCAAGACCGCAAGAGCAGCAGCCTCGCCTCCCTTCGCTGCCGATGACGGCGCCGGCCGGCTGCAGCCACCTCCGTTGTCAAGGCTGGACGATCCAGGCGACGTGAGCGGAAACATCCCAGGTGTCAGCGGCAAACAACGCGCAGGCTTATCTTCCCTGGAGCGCTCACGTGCCACCATGACCTGTGCATCAACAGCAGCGTTGCCTAGCGCTGCGGACGCGTCCCCGGCAGCTGCCGCAACAGCACCGCTGCCTCCGGCCTTGACTTCTTCACTAGCAGTGCCCTCTGAGATCCCAGCAGCAGCCGTCCGCATTCGCCTGCACCCGCGGCCTTCGCCGCCTTTGCCATGGTTGTCGTTGTCGGTCTCTGCGGTGGCGTGCGGCTGCGGGCTGTCGGAAGCTCTGCTACGTTTCTTCCCAGCCTGCGGCGAGCTGTTCAGGGCCTGCTGGTCTGAGCCCTGCTGCTGCTGCTGCTGCTGGGATGAAGAAGCCAACAGCAGCGCCATGGCGGCGCCGTGGCTGGCCGCCGCCACCGCCGTCGCCGCCGTCACTGCCCGTTTCGTGCTTGCTGGCCGTGCGGCCTTTTCAGCAGGTGCAGCGGCGGCAGCAGTGCAAGCAGCGGGTGACTCTGCGGACACTGCCGCCGCTGACGCGCCGCCTGTCCCTATCACGTAGCTCTTTACAGACTGGTGCGCGGGCGCGTGGCTGCGCTCCTGGCAGCACGCAATGTGATCGCACCTGCGGCAGAGCGCGGCGGCAGCAGGCAAAATGATGCAGCGTTCCAATCCTGCACCAAACCAATTGCGCCAATGCTTGCATGGCACCACAACCATACAGGCGACCTTTCGGAACCCAAGGCATAACAAGCTGGTTTGGTCCGCTAGCCAACCCGCTGTTTTGGACCCCTAGATGTAACCCAGGGCGTTGGTTACAGCCTTAGGTTACCATTAGATATTAAGATATCATGCTACGGTAATTGCTAAGCTACTGTAATCAACCACAAGCTGTACAACCCCTCTGCCCCACGTACCCTGCTTCAGAGCTGTAATGCAGTACAGGAGGTGGTTGAGCCGCCCACCTCACACACGCCCCCACACATACCAGGTTTAGGGTCTAAGGAATGCAAAGCCCTAGCCCAAAATTCGATTACCCCAGTTTAAACCCTGGTAAACCCTGATTAACCCTATCAAACCCACACGCCTACCTCACGCACGCCTCCACCGCCTGCACCACCGCCGCCGCCACCGCCGCCGCCCACTGCGCCTTGGCGCGCTCGATCGCAGCGCCCGGCGCCCGCCCCGCCTTCAGCTGGGCGCAGTACAGCCACAGCAGCGAGGCGCTACGGTCCGCCGCCCTGGACCTGTAGCGGATGGCATCCACAGTATGTAACGACAGCAGTACAAGCGGTCACACTCAACCCGCACGGCTGGCGGATGAGTTTCTGATCGTCCGCCACAGCTGCGGATGCAAAGCAAGGACACGCAGTGCACAGACTTGCATGCCATGATATCCACTTGCATTTGCGTTCAGGTTGGCGTTGGAGGCAAATAATTAGGCAAATAAATAGGCAAATGAACAGGCAAATAAATAGCTGAATTCACCTGGATGTGGAGTTGAAGTGGCTGGCCAGGGAGGGATGATGGGATTGATGGGAGCGGGGCACAAATAGCAGGGCAGCCGATGTGATTAAGTAGGGTGCGCGCCATTTTACGGTAGTCGCTTTAGTTGCCCCGCAGGCACAGTCCATGCATTCGGTGCGGCCTGACACCCCTGAGGCACTCCAAGGCCTGCCATGCACAGTTGCACACCGTGCTGCACACGCCCTGTGCCGTGCGCCGCCATGCAGTGCAGACTGCCAACCAGTCCGTGCACACACAGCGCATTGTCCCCCTCCCCGCACAAACGTGCTCTATCTCCACCACGCGGCGACTCACTTCTTCACGGCGTTCTCCGTCCGCCCTCTCCCCAGCTTCCTGCATATCTGCGCCCAGTGCGTGCCGCTGGCCGCGTGCTCGCTGGCGATCACGTACTCCTCCACAAACGTCCACTGCCCGCTGCGCACGCCCGGCTGGTTCTGGTTCAGCCAGCGCTCGCGGCACTGCTTTCCGTTGCGGCCCTTAAAGCTGCACACGCGGTGGTGGTGGTGGTGGGGTTTGGGCACAGCAGCGGGCAACGAAGTCGTTAGATTTAGAGGGTGTTATGACAGTATGGCATCACGTGCGTGGCTTAAAGCTTGAAGCGCGGCAGATGTTCATGCGCTTGCTGGCGGCGGCAGTTCAGGTAGTTTGGAGGTGGTGCTGTCATGTTTTGTAGACTAAAACAAACATACACAACTGCAGCAACAGCTTCAAGAGACGACGCAATCCGTGATGATGCATGAAAGGCACGCTGGTGCCAGTGTTGTGGTTGGTTTCGGTTTTCCGGCTGCACGTGCGCACAGTTCAGGATGGACCCCACAAGCAACCAGGATCGCTCAAGGTGGTGGGGTTCACACAGGGGGCGTAACCGAGAGGTGCTTACTGGCGTGCTATGCGAGCCCACAGGTGGCGACTGCTGCCGCCGTATTGCCGGACCAGTTTGGTTAGTAGCGCCTGCTCATGGGAGCTCCAGCGCAGCCAGCCCTTGTTAGGCTCTGACACGTTGCAAGGCTCTTCGCTGTCACTGGATTCACCTCCAGCGGCGGAGTCAACACCATCCTCTTCCGTGGAGTGTGAGATTTCGGCCTCCGAAACGGCGGTGCCATGATGACAAGGTTGAGGAGATGGAGGAGTGGCATACGCCGTAGCTGTATTATCAAACGCCGTCGTACATTGTAAAGTCAGGCTGTTGTGATTACTTGTAGGTTGGCACATGTTTCTGATACTCACGAACTCTGCAGCAGACCAGTACAGAAAAGTCGTGAGGCCCGAGCACGCCTGCAGTTCGACGTGTTGGGGCCCGCAATATGCAGCGCAAGCCCAGTTATCGTCACAATGTGCACATGAATACCGAGCGATGCGTTCTGGCCTGCTTTGAATGCGGTGATGAGGCTGGACACGCAAACCTGCCTCTACTGCTCCCGTGCAACGGACAACAGCCTGACCAGAGCCTGGCATACAAAGCCGCGTCATGAAACATCGCGCACCTTACATGAAACGAAACGAGTTCAACGCGTTCGCCTGGTTTGCATAACTGAAGCGCACGGCCGTTTTGCAAAAAAGAGCAGTAGTGAAAGATAACTGCACTGGACTAAGGACGGGGTCTGGAGCGCGAGAAGAACGCGTACAGCGTGATATTTGTGGCTTTCTTCAAATTGTTCGTGACCACAGCGCCTGAGATGTCGCAACCAACCTTGAAATCAATCCTCACACTGTTTACATATGTGAGTCGTGATGTTGCTGCGCAAACCATTCGTGAGTGATTGTTTGAGGCAAGCCATAAAGTAGGTGATGGATAGCCTCCAAGGCACATTATAATGTACCTGGGGGTAGTGTCAACTGTTCGCCCACCCTGCACCGCGACACAGCCCATGCCAACCTGTGCGTGCGTGTGAGCGAGGCAAGAGGATGATGAGGCAAGTCTTCTACTCATAGCTGAACAAGGCTGAGCCATTCCGTCTTCAGGCCTACGTGATCACAGTAAGACCATGCTCCTCAAGCCGTATCAACAGAATTTCCCTGTCCACTGGGGTTTTATTGCCGTAATGGAGGGGATTGGGAGCCGCGACGCAGCAGATGCGCAGGCCTCACAGACTGAAGAAAACGATGGTTTGACCTGAAGTTGTGTGAAGGACTGGACGAGGGTTTTCACGTGGTAGACTGGGCGTCACTGCCGACGTTTCACCTGGTGCGAAACCGTGACCAACTGCCAAAACCCTTCGAGGCAGCAGACCCAATCAGTATGCCCAGGGAGGCTGTGAAGTGGTGCGCTCTGCAGGGAAACTTTCTGAGCTGTTGCGCTGAACCCCTTTTCCCAGCGTAGACGCTAGCCAGGAGCCGAGAGAGTCATATGACCGTCATGTGACCTGCTGACCTTATCAGTCCACCAGTCCTATCATCAGCTACGTAATACGGTCGCCTGCTTGCCAAGCCTTTCGGACACCACAGTTTAAAATGTTTAACGTGGACTCGGTCACCGCAAGCTGCAGCGTGTTCCTGCAGGAAAATCATGTGACTATGACAGGGCGCTGCACGTGTTGGCTTGGCACAAACAGAACGAGCGCCTGCAACGAGGCATACACTACATGATGGGTCTTACACAGGCGCTCACACGAGTCACAACAATCGCCCGGGCTACGCATACACGCTCAGGTCTCTCGGAGAGGCCCCGGAGAGCTCCGCGACCGCCCCGGCCGCAAGCGCTGCGCTCGTGAGGCCTGCCGCCTGCAGCAGCTCCGCCGCCGCACCCACACCAGCGGCATAAGCTGACTCGGCAGCACCAGTAGGGGTTGTCGGCAGCGGCGTTGCAGCGGCGGCGGCCTGCAGCGCTGCAGCGAGCGGTTTGACACCCCACGCGAGGTCCGAGGCGCGTGACTGCACCAGCACCAGCGCCGTCGCGGCCTGCTTGCGCGCCTGCACGAATCGTGATGTAAATCGAATGGCACAGACGGCGCGGACCGCACACGGAGCAGCGCCAGCAGACAGAGTGAAATTGTTCAGTGTCAGGTAGGAACAACAGCAAACCCCCGCAGCGGGAAGCACAACTGGCGACGCAAACCGCGTAGGTGCAGGATGACACAGGAGGACGCAATGCTTAAAATGCCTTAGTAATAAAGAGTGCTGAGATAAGATATCTCAGCAGCGTGCGGCCATGCGGTGTGCATAAGCGTTTAGGTGGCCTGGTGTGCATCACACGTAGCATGCGGCCGGTGGTGCAACGGTGGTGAGCCTGTAGCACCCACCTGGCAGTGCGACATGACCGCCGCGACCACACCGCCGACCACGTTGCCGGTGGGCAGCAGCGGCGCTAGCGAGCCCAACGGGGCCGCCGCCGCTGCCGAGCCCTTGCCTGGCGGCGTCGGCTGCTGTTGCTGCGCTCTTGCCGCCTGGGTGTGCAGCCTGAACAGCAGCGTCTCCTGCGTAGGGTCACCTGCAGGGAAGCACGACGACAATAGTGAGAAAACGAGCGAATAAGCGAGTGAAAAGAGTGGTGCCGGGTGAGGGCTCGTGACTTGAAATCAGAGCTGAGCCACAGTGGCAGTCCCAAACTGCAAGGTTGCCGCTCGCCACTCGGATGGTACGTGCATGCACGCTCTGGCAGGTTTGGGCCGCGCCGTGCAGCTGCAGTGCAAGAACGGGTGGCGGCAGGGTGTTTGGGATGGGAGATCCGGCAGGGGGGGGGAGAGAGGGGAGTCGGGCATGGCAGGCCAGCCCCTAAGGGGGAAGGGGTGCGTGCACCATGGCGTGCAGCCGTGCACCCACCATCACGCCTTACCGTGGCACGGAACGATTGTATGTGGCCCAGCCCAACTGCTGCTGCGGCAAAGTATTGGTACACAATCCACGCGCATCTGGCGCAATAACACACGCATGCGCATCCGCAATCCAGGATGGAGTGAACTACGGATGCATACTGATACGTCATACCTTAGATGTAACATTGTAACAACATAACACAACACAAACATACCTGCCATGTGCACGCACACCACTTGGACCACGGGACTTTGTACCACACACCTCATGCCGGGAGCAAATATAGTTATATATCTGACACACCTCATCAGGCCCCCCTTGATCGCACGGGGATACACCATCGCACAACATATCGCACACCGGCACGCGCCACTTGTGGCTGCTGCTCCCTCCCCTAGCAGCGCTGTGTGCTCCAGGAACTGCGCTGATGCCGTTTGGAAGCATAAGCCGAAGGTGCGCTTAGGCTCACGTTCCCAAACGACATCAGCACAGTTCCTGGAGCGCACAGCGCTGCTAGGGGAGGGAGCAGCGGCCACACGTGTGTCGCATTCCCATGCAAGCGCGTGCTAGGCTTCGGATTCAGGGGTCTAGGGCTGAGGGCTGAGGGCTTGGAGATGCATCAGGGCATCCGTCGAGGCGCCATCACGTATATATGTGATGTGCGTTTGTCTGGTATCACCGACAGCATCCCCGCCCAGATTGCCGCCCATGCAGCTCTGCCAGCTGTGGTGGGCGGTCAGCTGGGGCTTGGTTGGGCCCAACTGCGTGTTGGGTTGGTTGGAAGCTCAAGTTGTTGGTCACACATCGCCACGATCTCTTACCGAGATAAACACACGCGTGCCCACACATCTGCGCATGTGCGCCGGTGCGCTCACCAGTTGTCCGTAGCTCTTCCGCTGGCAAGGAGCCCATGACCACGACTTGCTGCGCCGAGAACTGCTTGAGAACTTGTCGTGTCCAGGCCACAGCGCGCTCCGGGGCCACGTAGTACTGACAGCACACGAGGAACGTCGCTGAAGGCGCTGCCGATGTCGTGCTGCCTAGCTGATACAGCGTACAGGACTGGTCCGTGAGAGACGGCTGCACTGTGTTCCCTGCCATGGATATCCCTGGAAGCAGCACAGTCCCGACAGCCTGTCAAAAAGCACACAGGCCAGAGGCGGTCACGTTGGCGTTGTTGCAGGAGAGCAGACGCCTTACGTAAGGGCAGACTACGACGAGATCACGCTTTCATAGGCGTGACGCTAAAAACACCTATCGGTAAGCGCACCTCACACCCGCTGAGACCTCTTAGCAAGGCGCAGGACGTCTGGCACGTGGCGATGACAAGCAACTGGCACTCGGTTGGTATGCGCCCGCTCAACATTCGTCGGTTCCACTGCAGTGGCAAGAATCCGTTGGTACACAACGTTAGATTGATATGAGCAGCTTATAGGGAGCGGTTCAGTAAGGTGCTACCAGGGTAAGAAGCCAAATCCAAGAGCGGTTCAGCGCGCCGCCAGTGTGCTGGATCGGTCTCTCGCGCTCACCACGACAACCGGAGGCTCCAGGTGAAGGTGGGCGCAAGGGGCGGCAGCTTCCTCATCCTCCTGCTGTGCTGTCCGGCTGGGGGTGAGCACTGCAATTGATCAAAACGCACACCCTTCCTCGTCAAGTTGAAATGTGCACACCAGCACGCACATAGTGGTGGTGCTTGCTCAACCCACTTGAGGTTCTGTGCCTCACCGTCCGCTTGCTCAAAGAAATCCATATTCACGGTCGCCCCTCAGACGTAGCAGATGATGTTTCCTCCAACTCTCGCTGCTGCGGTTGTGTAGTGGCAGTGAGCACTGCACTGCGTGCCAGACCCGAAGCGGCGTGCTATCGTAAGCAGGACGTGTCTTTACAGGTTACAGTTCGACCAGGGTTATCTGTTCATCATCAAAGACTGTTCTTGGTTCGATGCGTGTAAATCATCACTTGCACAACTCGCACCGCCACATCAGCAGGCGACACATTCACGAGTCCAACACATGCGAATCACAGCACACAGGCGAAGCCTCAGCTTTGCCAGTTCGCCACCTATCCCATGCTGCATACGCAGCATCACACCACACTAGGCGGGGCCTGGGAAGAAAATGAAAGAATGGCGCGCGACAGGCCCTACACGCACAGTTGCGCACGCGCAAGCAGCCCACCGCCGGCAGCGCCTCGGGCCGCAGCCGAGCTGCGCATTGGCAGCACATTGGCAGCGCCACCACACCGCTCTCATGCAAGTCACCGCAAGCGCCGCTCCACACCACACACGCGCGTCGACGGCGTCGATGCACAGGCACGCACACCATGCCGTCCAGATGTCCGGTCGTCGCACAACGCAACGCCAAAGCGCACACCGCACTCCGATTGCTCTGCCAGTCTGCCACACACATAGCATCATGTGCCGCAAAGCAACCCACCGGCATACGTACATACATACACAACACATACCGTTACGCCAGTTCCGGCATGCACCAGACTGGACTGCCAGGTCCAACGCAAAACAAGAAAACCGCTGCAGCGTCTCTCACACTCTCAAATCGTAACGCGTGTAAGCGTAGGCTGCGAGCGGATCATCACACACGGGAGGGTAAAGGGGGAAACACACACTACAGCACTCCACTCGCGGTGAAGCGCTTGCGCATCCACGCACACACACACACAGTCGCACAAGCACACCATCTGCATACCGCAAGTTGTTGGGCAAGGATGATACAGCTAACCATTTTCGTATCGCTGTTCCTATGCAGCGCGTTGATTGCTTTGATGGATGCGTTGATGGGTAATCCACCCCACACTTGCGGTTGACGCTGGCAACCACGCCAACGACCGTGCCAAACCAGCTTGGCGTGCCAAACCAGCTCATGCTGTGCTCAACCACCTGCATCAGATTCCAGCACCACTCTCTAGACAGCAAACGCAACCAGCAACTCGCTGGGCAGTTGCACCCAAGGCCAAAGCAAAGCAAGCACTCGGCCGCACCTCCTCACCCTCTCTTCAAGCCTAAAGCAACACCGAGCTGTGCCGCACTGCCGATACTGCCGGCCCTCTCACACACTAAACGGCCGCAGCGCCGATGGGGCGCCCTCCCTCCTCTACAAGCACAAATTCTTCGCTGTCGCTGCCGTAATACACACGCGCTGTAGTAGTTACACGCAGCGCTCGTTATCCACACCTCCACCTCGCGCTTGCAGCCGCCACGCCACGCTCAGCGCAGACCCCATTGGCACAAGACTAGCTCTTCCAGAGCAGTCTCTCAACAACGGCTCCCACTTCCCTAGGAGGAAATCATCATACGGATTATCCTATCACGTTGCTCACAGCCGGCGCACGAGCGCGGCGGTGTCTGAGTTCATGGGCCGCTGCGGCGCCGAGCCGACGGTCTTCATGTAGCTTACGAAGCGGCCCACGATCTCCGGCAGCGTGTCGTAGTGCGCGTACACCAGGCCGCGCTTGTTGCACTCGTCCTCAACGATCTTGGCGATGGCGGGGTAGTGCATGAAGGAGATGGCGGGGAAGAGGTGGTGCTCGATCTGGGTCACGCACGCGTCATGAGGCGCATGCAACAGCGCACGGGAATTTTTGGTTAGGGCAGTAATGACAGCAAGCCGTTTTGGTTGGACCATTTGCAATGGGGTGTAACCACCTACAACGCCATCATGCAGCTCAGCTCTCGGGCCCTGCGTAACATGCCCTCAAGCCAGGTTCAAGGTCAAGGGAATTTTGCCCCACACCAGTAATGTGAAAGGGCAAGAAGTTTTGCAAGAGGCACATGACTGATGGAATCCCTTTGCTGCAGCCCTTCATGTTCAACCCCACCACTGCTGCAATGATTGCAGGTAGCACTTGTGCTGCAGATCGTGCTGCTGCTTGTGGAGCAGCAACACCATCACTAACACCGATGCAGTACGCAGAAATCACCGCAGAGGGGCGCCAGCCCGGCCGGGCCCTACCTGGAGGTTGAGGCCGCCCGTGAAGAAGTTGCCGATGACGCCGCCCCAGTTAGCCGAGGTGAGCACCTGCTGCACGCCCCAGTCGCGCTCGCGATAGTCGACGTCCATGTTGGCGCGCGTCTCCTCCGCGGTCAGCGGCTTGGTCTCGGGGATGTTGTGGCTCACGGCAAAGGTGGTGGCTAGCACCACGCCCTGTCGTTGGCAGTGCAGTACACCCCGCAGCAGTACAGTGTTACCGCAGGACAACATGGGGGGGATGTCGGCGGGATAAGCAGGGACACCCGCATCAGACCGCCACTTCAAAGGTGTCGATTGCCTAAGGGGGGACTGTAGCAAAGAACTCAGCCCCGGCCCACCCTCCCACATCGCTGCCGCTGCATGACCTGCTTGTAGCGCGATACGGCGATGCGGCACTCTGCTTGGTGGCCAACAATGGCGGATGCAATTTGACGCGCACACGCTCAGCACGTTTGGCGTGAGCTGAGCATTTACGGCAGCCTGTGTGTGTCGCGTGCATGTGCACGTGCACGCACCTGCACAAAGAGGTAGCTGGCGGCGCCCGCGAACATGGCCGAGGGTCCGTGCAGCGCCCAGGGCAGGCCGTACAGCAGCGTGTAGTGCGCGAGCTTGCCCGCCACCAGCGTGGCGCGCTCGGCGTTGGTGGCGCCATAGAGCGTGGCGCCGACGGTGCGGTTGTCAAACAGCGCCTTCCAGTCGCCCACCTGGCCGTGACGACACACATGCGTAGCGTTAGATTCGGTCAGCACGCGTTGCGATGCAGTAGCGCTTCGTGATGCAGGACATTGGCAGAGGCAAGCCCAAACACAGATATCCAGTTACGAATTGGTCAGCCCGCATATCAGTGCTTCGTGCGATGCAACCAGGTGTGCTGCGCTTGCACTTGCCTGCATGGGCATATGCCAAAGCGTTGGATGCTGATTGCAGCATGCAGACCGTTGCAAAGGCGCGTGCTGGTATGCTGCTGCCCTGAGGCTGTGCCAGTGCTGCCCTATCACGTGCTTCAGGATGGCATGGCATGGCATCTACTGTCTAGGCATCTGCAGGAGCATGTTGCTATTACATCCGTGGCCAGCCAGCCTGCGCACTCTCACCTGGAACACCAGCTGCAGGAACGGGTAGGTGAACCACTGCAGCAACCAACGAGGGGGAGAGCGGCAGGCACACAACCAACAGTTAGTGCTTGTCCGCAGGCAAGCCGCTGAGCGCTGTCCTGCACTCTCAACGCACTCCTTGCAACGGGCACGCCCACACAATACTTGCAAGCGGGCTGAAGACGCCAGGTGCGAAGATGTGGACAACGGGCGAGCACAAAACACGTTCGGTCTGTCAAATGACAGACGCACCGCAGCACACCGCACATACATGGGTGCTGTGCAGACACAAGTAGACGCGCGCTGTGTGCGAGATTCAACTTGCGCACGTGTCTGCCGATTGATTTCTGCACTATGGCTGCTGCACCATCTAAAGCACGGACGCACCATGTAGATGTGCTGGAACCGGTGGTACCACTCGCGCGGCAGGCGGTCGTCGAAGCGCAGGAAGGGGAAGGCGCTGAAGACATCCTCGTCCAGCGCATCGTCGTTGCAGTGGATGTGGTGCGACACCTGGCGTACCGTACCGCCGGCGGGACAGCGGGACAGCAGTACAAGCATACAACAGCAGTACAGTGTTCGTTGGGGCCAGCAGAACGAGCCCGAATCAAGTTGATCATGCTGTAGTGTATGATGCTGAATCTCCTTGCCGAAGTCCGTTTGCTCCCCGAGACCAGACATCGCCACAAACGTACCGCTGTCAGTACAGCAGTACGCTGCGAACGAGCAACGCCGAGTGCTGCTATCCAGGTGGCAGGCAGGACCAGGACACGGCAGTGCCAGTGGCAGCGCATCTCACCTGGTGGTGGTAGCGCCACATGAGGCTCGACCCCCCGACGAGGTCGTTGGTGAGGCCCAGCAGGTTGTTGACCAGTGGGATGGTGGACATGGCGCCGTGGTTGCCGCAGTGCTGGATAGTGAGACCGATCCACGCAGCCGACAGCCCTGCATGCAAGTACCGACACAGCGTGAAAAGTCCGCAGGCACTGCGTCAGGTAGCCACTCGCCATGTTGGTCATTGCCACCAAGGTGGTGTTGTTTGCGCGTGTGAGTGTGGGTATTGAGGCGCGGGAATCGTGCCGCCCAAGAGGCGACCCAGGTCGCGGCCTCGGGCCTTGAGGCTGTAGCATGGGCCAACGCAGCCCATTGCGCGCTGCTGCGTCGCTGCCTGTGGCGTCCAGGGTGACCCAGATCGCTGTGTGAACTCCTGCTGGAGCTTGCGCTGATCTGGGTCACGGCCGTAAGCGCGAGCGTGACCCAGCTGCAGTACACACTCCGCAGCCCGCAAACGATGAGTTGAGCCAGTCGCCAATTCAACATGGGACCCGTAGCTGCAGGAAGGTCCGCTGCGGCTGTGTGCAACAGCCCAGCTACATAGCCATTCGTCCCACGGAGCTGCTGGCTGAGCCCAGATACGATCCTGGGCAACGGTCACTAGGCCTAGCGAACATGGCCCAGCTCATACTGTGGCCAAGCGTGGCCATACTTTGGCTGTGGTTGTGCGCCGCTTGGTCTGCGATGCTTCCGCTGCGCTTGGCAACGGCGTAACGGAATGCAGGCGCGCCTGCTAGGCATCCACGCTCCGCGGTGTCAGTGCGGCTTGCGTCAGCGGCGACGGTGCTGCTGCCGGCGGGCTCACCGAGCCTTGGCCAACCACTCAACGTACTAAGTACATGAAACCATGCGAGCCGCCCGCCCGTGCCAAAGCACGTTGCGGACATGCAATATGCAGCCTGCGTGTGGTCAATGATCAAACACATGGAGAGATGGAGAGATGCTGCCGCTGCGCAACGCCCTCTCAGCTGCACAAGAGTCGTGCATAGTGAGCTTGTGCAAACACACACGCACTCACACACACAGAACACACAGGATGAGTTGTACCGAGAGCACACGCCAAGCGCCCCGAAAGCGCCAGTGCGACGACCGCGCTCCTGGCTCACCCGCAAGCGCGCCGGTGAGGACATTGGTGTCGTAAGCATAGGCGCCGTACGAGAGCAGCGCGTACGTCAGCACGGCGAGCGCGGCGCCCTCGCTGCCGCTGCGGTGCGCGCCCTTGACCTCGGTGCCCTTGAACACCTCCTTGCGCACGCGCTCCCTGCACATACAGGTACGGTCAACCCCGGTCAAACACAATGGTCAAACACGCGCGGCGGCAGTCAGAAGCCACGCTGCAGGCACGCGCCCCGCCTGGTTGTGGAGGCAGGCAACAACCCGCCCTCGGTCAGCGCCGCTGCGCTGCTTCAAAGCTTGGCACTGTCGTTTCGGACAGGGTGACGTGAACTCGTCACTTTATTGCTGTTGTTGAGCCATCCCAACATACTTGGCAGGCACACGCACAACTGCTCAGCGTGGGCGGGTGCGGTAATTGGCCGTTGCAGTGGCAGCAAGCAACAATGAGCTGAACACTGCCCTGGCACCCTGATGAGACTTCAGGTTGGGCATAACAGCAAGCTTCTCGTGCACAGCTCCAAGTCATGCAGTCCGTGTGTGCTGCTCCATACAAGCCCCGTCCATCAGTGTGTCGTGCGCAGGCTGGCGCAGTTGGTGCGCATTTTACTGCGCGCTGCGCTGGCCAGCTTCCTTACTCACCTGATAGCGTTGTAGAGCTCCGAGTCGTTGGGGTAGGGAGCCCTGGGCACTGCCTCCACTGGGAAATCCTGCAGCACTGGCAGGCGCTTCAGGTGCGAGACCGCGACCTCGGGGCGCAGATGGTAACTCTCAAAGAGCCCTGTGCAGTCGCGGCCCACTGCCAGGTTAATCAGCCAGCTGCCACCCTGCGCAAAGCCATCACAGGACACGCAGGACAGGAGTGTTTGCGTTGGCCACTGTACATCTCTGCCAGGCTCGTACCCTCCTGACCGTCGCTTGCAGCACGCCAGGTCCATCAGTCCAGCACTGAGCATCAAACCAGCCTACCCGCTCCCAACACCACAAAACTGCTCTAAGGGCCACGCCAGGGTGAAGCTGGCGGGAGGCATCAAACTGTATTTGCAACTCCAGACAACGCTGCAAGCCGCCTGGCGCACAGGCAAACCACCCCAAAGTAAGAGCCACACCGCCACGTACCGGATGGCGCTCGATGTAAGGGGTCAGGTCATAAGCCACACCACGGTAGACAGTCCACTTAAGCTTTGTCCACTTCTCATCCTCGTATGGGTCACCTCCCACAGGCACCTGCTTCGGGGCCTCAGCCACTTGCGTGACGCGGTCTGCCAAGACGTGGGCCGCAACACTTCGCTGCACCAGATTGGCCCCAAGTTGAGGAAGCTGGGGCATAACAGACCTAAAGGGCCTGGCCATGCGAGCCTGGAGCAGCAGGAAAGGGTTGCGATGGGGTTTCGATGGTGGTGTTGGTGCAAGCACGTCACTTTCCAACAACACTAAACCTTGCGCTGATTGCGAGGCGAGGAAAGAGGCCAGCACGTGAAATTGCGAGGCCAAGGCGGCACAGAGTTGCTGCAGTGCAGCTGGCACTCACCTGCACCCTGCCGCTCGCCAGCGGGCGCACTGACTTGCCACTTGCCACAGTCTGCATGGTCTCTGGACTTGTTTCAACGACCCGGTTGACACGGACAAAGGCAGACGGCCAGGCGACCTGAACCCAAATAAGCCTGAAAAGGTAAGAACGCTTGTCTCGCGTGTGAGCTTTGATGGCCGACCCGGGGACTCACATCTGCATCAGGTTCAAGGGCTGCCTCAGAAATTCATCACAGGCGTTTGACATTTGTACAC
This sequence comes from Chlamydomonas asymmetrica, assembly GCA_001662385.1. Classification (NCBI taxonomy): domain Eukaryota; kingdom Viridiplantae; phylum Chlorophyta; class Chlorophyceae; order Chlamydomonadales; family Chlamydomonadaceae; genus Chlamydomonas; species Chlamydomonas asymmetrica. Next base: position 40,243 of record BDDA01000393.1, on the reverse strand, counting down.
CAAGCAGATAGTTTCCGTTGAACACCCGTAAAAGGGGTGCAGGCTGTGCTGCAACCCTTTCCTGTTTGATGGAGTTGCGAGCACGCACTGAAATCAAACTTCAGTTGTGCAGCTGTCTGCAGATGCGGCGGCGTGTGCATGGGGACACTCATTAGCGCAGTTCAGCGACTGAACCATGTCAGCAGCACCTTCTCGCAGGCCCGCCATGGACACGACTGACTGGCTGGAGGTGAGGACTGTTCTGTATGCTGCCACCCGGAACCCTGCCTCAATGTGCATAATGCCAGTTGTTTGCCGAGTAAATGACTGATACCACCACCATCGCCTTAAGCCCTTGCCTTTGTATCTGCAGGAGCTGGGCCTGGGCAAGTACGTCCCGTGCTTTCACTCCGAAAACCTTACGCTGCAACATTTGCTAGCGGTGCCGCCCGTTGCGAGGGAAACTGTTTTACGTGCGGATATGCGGCAACTCCCTGTAGGTGAGAATCAGGAGGTCACTCGTAGGTCAAACACAAGTCTCTTTGACAACCCTCCCTGTCTGCGCCTTTTGCATAGTCCGCATGCAGTTCTCAGTGTATGGTGTGTTACTTGCACAGGACCGCGCCGGCGCATTCTCGTAGACCTGCAGCTAAGGTAGGTGCCAGCAAACTCCCTCCACCTGTTTTGGAGGGCCACACTTTCCAACATGCAGCTCTAAGACAGGTCGCACGAACGTGCCTGGCGCATCCACAGGTCTGAAGCAGGGCGCGACACATGGCGCACAGCCACTGCAAGTGCTGACGCACCACAGCGGGGTGGTGGCCAGCCGCCAGCGCCTTTGGCAAGGTGTGACAACCTCGTGAACAGGCCCCCTCTTAGCGAGAAGCCAGGGGCGTCGCACCCAACGCGTGGCCAACACGAAGCGCACGCGTCGCCGATACCCAAGCCTGGCTTACCAGCACACGCCAGTGCTGTCCATACAAACACTTCACATGCAGCTGCTCCGATTTCGCGTGATGGCATGCAGCACGGCAGGCCTGCGCCGTTTACCGTGGTGCAGCGTTCCGGCACGCCAGCCGTGCAGACTGCTGGGAGCAGCACCCACGCCATGGCTGAGCAGCAGCAAAGGTCAGCGCTCGTGTCAGAAGCTGGCTCGCTCCACAGGACGTGGCAGGCAAGCCCCAGCGGTGCGCCACACCCTGGGCAACATCTGGCAGCCCCCTGCCAGCAATCTGGCGTGGCAGCCGTGCTGCATCCGCACCCTGCACAACCGGCACTGCCTGCGCGCGCTCCAGAGCTTCCAGACGCCACCTGGACCCCTCAACAACGCATGCAGCACCAGCAGCACGTGCGCTCTCACCAGGCCCTGCAGCAGCAGCAGCAGCAGCAGCAGCAGCAGCAGCAGGCCCAGCCACCACATCAGCACTGGAGAAGCCGCCACGACCAGCAGCAGCAGCCATGCCCACCCGCAGCAGCAGTCTGTCGCATTCAGCAGCCGCCTGGGACGCATTCGCATGCAGGGGTGGGCCAGCAGGGCATGCCAGGGGAGATTCCCCCTGTATGGGGCCAGCAGGGCTCCGGGCGACAGCCACGTCCGATGCTGCAGCCTCACCCGCAGCAGCGGCCGCCAGCAGCAGCAGCGCCACTGCAGGCAGTGCACGCAGCGTCATCGTCTTGCGCCGGCCTGCACACGACCGCACCCCCACACCACCCTCACTTCACCACCTCCAATCCGCCTCCGCCGCCACTGCAGGCAGCAGCGGTGTGTCCTGCACCCAGCACCTCCACCACTGTGCAGAGCGTGCAACCCGCCCTCAATCAGCTGCCACCGCCGCTGCCGCCGCAGCAGCAGCAGGAGCCGGCGGTCGGCGTAGCCGCCGCCCGCAGCGTGCGCGCGGCAGAGCGCCTGCAGCGGCGCTGCCAGGAGCAGCGCGCCGTGTGCGAGGCTGCATGTGCGGCGCATCAGGCGGCGCGGGGGCCGCAGGAGCGCGGCCTGCTGCTGGCACTGTACCGTGCCCCGCTGCCGCCCGACGCCCACCACCCACCCACCCTACAGCATCACCACCTCCAACGACAACATCCGCACCATCCCGCCAATCTTCCACTGCCGCCTTCAGCCTGGTCCGGAGAGTCTGACTCTGAAGGAATCAAGGAGAAGCGGGAGGCTGCACGTTTTGACGCGTACGTGGCGTCATATCAGCGCTGGTGGTTTCCGGGGCTTCCAGCGGCGCGGCGCCGGCGCGGGGTCGAGTACAGCAATGAAACGCGTCAGCGCCCGCACCAGCAGCGCGGCGAGCAAGGCGATGGCGATCCAGCCATGCACGTGCCCGCCGGCCGGAGCGCCGATGCTACGCGTGGCCGGCCTGCAGCGGCGCCGGCAGAGGGCCGACTGAGCAAGCGGCGGCTGCAGGGCGCCGCAAACGTGAAGTATGAGGCAGCAGGCGATGATGACGACGAGGACGACGATGTTACTATTGTGGCTTCAGGACAGCTGCCCCTCTCTTCGCAACGCGGAGACGCGCAGCACGAGCGCGCGGGCCACGCCCGCAAACGCGCGTGTGCCGGCGGTGGGGGCGGTGTTGGCGGCGCGGGCGGGGACGGCCGGGGCTGGGCGTACGCCTCCCAGCGGATCACCTCTCAGCGGAATGCCAGTGGCGTGGGCCTGCTGGTAGGTGCGTGCCGCGCGAGCCAGCCGATAGCGCTCGACTTCCAGGCGCTGAAGGAGCCGCTGTTCCAGTCGGGGTACGTGGCCTACCCTTGCGACTGAGAAACGCGCCAGCCGTACTCCGAACAGTGAACACATGTAACGCTGTGACTGGAAGTCAACAAGGCAATGGCAATGGCCCATGGGCGGTGGCTGGCTCAGGATTTTGGGTTCATGGGTTAGGGTTCGGCCTCAGTCGTGTAGGTGTGGTACATAAGGTGCCAGCAGGATGCACGCTTGCTGGCATGACATGTGGGACATGTGGATATTAATTACAACCGACAACAGCCCATTACAGCTGATCGGGGCCGATTCAGGGCCATACTTTGTGATATACGGTGCTTGGATTGATAATTGAGAATCTACTGTGAATGGCCGATGACCTATTATTGGACCGCACGCATGCAGGCAGGCTGAGCGAATCAACTGCATGCAACTGGCATGCACTCCTCCTCGCATGCGCTCCTCCTGGAGGGCATTGTTGTGTTGACTGTTGCTATGGGCCTGAGCTTTATGGCTATGTGGTCGCTCCGCTGTGCGCGCTGCGTCTGCGACAAGCCTAGGCCCATGATGCCAGCACACGCGCAACCAAACCCCCACCCACCAACATTGTTGAACTGTTGAACCCCCAACCCAAATCGCATCCAACATTGATTCTTACTGCTTCCCTGCATGCCTCATCGCGCGCGTCATGCACCTCCGATGTTGTGTTGCTCAAGTGAACATGTCTGAGTTGTGTGAACTAAATCATTTGTGATCTGCCGCAATCATGCCTCACTCACCAATCCAGCAGGCCGTATTGCTGCTGGCCTTATGGACTGAGCTGTCTTGTTTGGCACTCGATTGCGGCCTCTGATGTGCTGCGCTGCCTTCGGCATCCAGTCAGGAGCGGTTATGGGATGACGCAAATCGGCATTCTGTACTAGTACTTCAGTGGCGAACAGTTCCCGGGCATGTGCCGCACACCGGTGTACGCACCCAAAGAGCAGCGTGGGTCAGCGTCAGCGCCGCCACATTGTGAATGGCGGGCGAGCACACAGACGGTGCTTCTATGGTATGCCAATGCCATACTCATGCTTCGGCCTGCTGCAAATTCAAGCCGCCATCAAGCCGCTCTGTAATGTTTCTTTCTCATGCTGTTGGTCCCACGTCTGCGGGCCCACTCGATTCATACGCACGCGTGCAGTGCCACACCCATCACACCAGCAGCAACAGCAGCAGCGTCCCACCATGCAACTCCCGGGGTCACTCAGCTTGCTCGCACAGATAATGCTGCATGGCATGCCGGTGCCACGCTCATGCCTCCGTCTGCTCCAAATGCAAGCCGCCATCCTCTGCAAGGCTGTTACCTTTCCTTGCTCATGCTATTCGTGCCACGCCTGCGGGCCCGGTCGATCCACGCGCACGCCTGCTGCATTGTCATACTCCTACCTACCAACCTAGACTATCGGTTTGTATCGGTTTTGCGACAATTTTCGGTTCGGCGCCTAGAAGTCTAGTCTAGGCTCCGGGGCTTACATACTCACCACACACCAGCGCCAGCGCCCGCCCCTGCAGCTCCAGGGTCACTCAGCTAGCGCAAACAGGAGTATAGGACGCCACACGCAGCACTGGCAACCAACAAACGCAGCATGTCCTACCTGGTCCTACAAGGCGTTGTACTTCTCACAAGCAACAACATGTGGCACAATCGTGTGCGTGTGTGTGGTGGCCTCTCCGCACCACGACACAAGCACACAACCCAGGACATGCACGGCTGCGTTCATGGTGCCGCATGAAGCCAGGCATAGTGGTGAGTGGTGGCATCTGCATGGGAACGGGGGTGATGCTGCACCGCAGATACCCGGTGTGCCATGGTGCTATCACATGCAGTCAGCGATCAATGCTTGCATCCCTCCTGGCTGCCACGTTGTGTGTGCACAATGTTACCACTACTGGTACTTACGATCACATGCACTGGATGCTGGACCCTGTCAGCACTGCCGCTAGCAAGTCACCAAGCGCTGCCAGACCATTGTCCCTCTGAACTGCGAGTATGTCACGAAGTAACATAACATAACATAACATAGTCACGAAGTCGGACCTCGGACTTGACACGTGAAGACGTAGGGGCCTTAACTTCAACCCAGCGTTCAGCCGCAGCGCAGCAGGAGCTGGGCGAAGCTGCAGGCGCAATGGCAGGAGCTGGGGTGGACTATGTGCAGTCAGTGAGCTTGGGGGCGCTGGGCAACTGTGTGCGTTTCTTGCCTAGCGCGCCCCCGGGGCCCGCAGACCTCGATGGCCGTGTCAAGGCGCACAAGCTCTTAGCTCTTGGGACTTGGGATGACGATGCCGAGGTGAGGCGCAGCTGCCGTGCTGGTTTGGTTGTTGCGGAGCTTTTGCAAGCGCTCGCCGCCATCAGATCGACTACTAGCCTGACAGGGATTTCAAATTGCACTCCGCTGCGCCTGTGCAGCGCAACTTCCTGATGTTTCACTCGATGGAAGTGGTGACACGTGCTGGCAAGGTCGTCAGCACAGACCTCCAGAACGTGACATCGTTCTGCCACGAGGGCAAGATGACCGACTTGACAGTTGCCGAGGCGTCAGGCGGAAGCGTGCTCGTGCTGTTCGGCACAACAGAGGGCACTCTGTTTCTCACGCGGCTGCTAGTGCCTTTCACTCCAGGGGCAGGGCCAGATGACCTGCAGGTTGGTACACCACGAACTGGGCAACGCTCAAGTGCCCGCACGCCCGCACAGCAGCATGCCTGCATCCTCGCACATTTATGTCCAACAACGCACTTGCTTCTTTCACGTCCTTATACAGATATGGCTTGTGGTCTGTCAACTTCAGCGTTGTTTGTTGTGTATTGCACATGCAACAGTAAAGGGGACACGGGTGTATGCAATCGCGAAGCAGGTGCACTGCACCGTGAAGTGTATTGCTGAGTTGCGAACGCAGGTGTTGGGGCTGAGACCCGAAACGGAGGAGCTGGAGCCCTGGCTGCAGCCCCACGCAGCAGCAGTCACAGCCGTGGATGTTCAGGCCGATACCAAGGCAAGTGCGCGTACACACATGCGCGTGCGCAAGCAGCACAGTTTACTTTGCGTCCCTCTGGTTGCGCACGCTGGCTGGCCACCACCCACCAAAACACCTGAAAGTGCTGCTTGTGCTGGTTGGCTCTGAAAGCACTGCTTATGCTGCTTGTGCTGGCTTGCCTTGACTTGCCCTTACAGAGCATCCTTTCCATAGGCCAGGACAGCATATTCGTGCTCAGCCCCGAGGGCAGCGCCGAGGCCAACTCCACGCCGTTCAAGCGCAGCGCGGGGTACGTGTCGTACACCACGGGCCGCTGGGTGGACTCGCAGCTGTTTGTCACGGTGAGTGGTGGCGGTGCGGTGGTGGCGCGCTCAGCCGTACTGGATAGAGAGAGAGAGAGAGAGATTACATCACCCGGATCAGTATAGCCAGGAGCTAGCTAGGGCTAGGAGGCGCCGAACTGCGGATGCTGTTCAGGTGTACCGATTGGCGCATGTGGTGGGCATGCACAGTGTTGATCACGGCAATCCCAAATCCGAGTTATGACGAGGCCTGAAGCCGGAAACGCATGATGGGGAAAGTGCACTCTTTGTGTTGGTTCATGGCCACCACACGCCCACACCCATGCAAGTGCGGGGATCGGCGGGGCAAGGGGCATGGGCGCAAGTGCAGGCGCAGGCAACCCTGCACCACCGTGTTGCGAGGCGCAGCCTCCCGGACCGCCAAGCGCATGCGAATACCCGATTCCCCAGTGCACACTCCTCCAGACCCTGCCAAGAGGGTCACACATTGCACTTTCATACCACCACGGCACATTCATGTGTGTGCGTCTCACACATAAGCTACACTCCCTTTCCCTTCCCCCGCCACCAGCATCAACGCATATGTCTCAAACATGTACCGTGTTTTGAGTTGTTTCATCGTTTGTGCCATCCCACCGCGCGCTTGCGGGCCTGCAGAGCAGCTCGCTGGGTGGTCTGGAGGTGTGGGACACGCGGCAGGGAGGCGCCAAGCCAGCGCTGCGCACCCCGGCGGAGTGGGGAGCCACAGGCTGCGGCGCGGGCGACAGGTGAGCTGCGCGCACATACACAGGCCGTAGCACAGCAATCAGCGCAGTGCGCCGCCACCGCTCAATACCGGTGGTCTTAACCCTAAAGCCCTGACCCTAAACCCCGAACCCCAAGTGCAGCCCTGCTGCCCTGAGCGTGTCAGTACTCCGTTGCCCCGACCGTCAAGCTCTGTGCCCTGAATGTCTCAATGCTCAACACCTTGGTCCCTGAACCCACCTGCCTTGCCTGACCGGCAGACCCTGAAAAACTAAACCCTAAACAACCCTAAACCCTGAATCCTAAACCCCAAATCAACCGCAGGGCGTGCCGGCGCCAGGTCTACGCCGCGCGCGTGCACCCCTCGCGCCCCAACCTGTGCGCCACCGGCGGCAGCCAGGGCGCAGTCGCGCTGTGGGACCTGCGCTGCGCCGGCGCGGCGCCGCTGGCGGCGTCCCTGGGCGCGCAGGACGTCATGGCGGGGCCCGTGTGGGAGGTAGGGCGCGAGAGAGGCCAAGCTCACACGCCCGCGCCATTCTCAACACTCACCCCCGCACACGCTCCCCCCCCAGGGTTTTCATGTGACGCTCGCTCCCTTTCACGCACC
>BDDA01000393.1:16858-31935 GCA_001662385.1 Chlamydomonas asymmetrica | reverse complement strand
CCACCCCCTCTTGCCCATGCATCGCCCTTCACACGGCTTCGGAAGGCACGCACACACCACACGCGCCCACTCCTTGCGCGCGCTTTGCCTCTCACTCCCACCCTCATCCTCACTCCAATCCTTCCACCCTCACTCTCACTCTCACTCTCACTCTCACTCTCACTCTCACTCTCAATCCCGGTGTCGCTCTCAATCCCGCTGTCGCTCTCACTCTCACCCTCACTCTCACTCTCACTCTCAATCCCGGTGTCGCTCTCAATCCCGCTGTCGCTCTCACTCTCACTCTCACTCTCACTCTCACTCTCACTCTCACTCCTTGCATACGCGCAGGTCCATTTCGACACGCTTGAGCACTACCGCGCCACAGACGCCGCCGCCGCCGCCGCCGCGCCCTCGGTGCTCTTCTGCACAGACGACGGCCTGCTGGGCCGCACCACCGCCACCTCACCCATCAACAACACAACCCACCACCACCACCACCATCACAATGGCGGCACGAATCACGATCTCGGGCATCAGGGGCAGCAGCCGGGGAGCCAAGGGGGCCAGGGGGGGTTAGGGCACACCGTGTTGTTGCGCGAGCCGTCCGCCATCAACGCGTTTGATGTTGAGCCGGGGTATGGGCAGGACATCGTGGGCGTGACCGACCGCCAGACGCTCGTGTACATCAAGCGCAACCTGTAGCTAACTCTTATGACGTGTGACGCCGCTGTGGTGCGGTGCGACTCGACGCGACGCGACGCGACGCGATGCAAAGCGATGCGTGGGGTGGGCCAGGTTTGGGCATGGGTGCTGGCGGAACGTGGTTGCTTGCTGTGTGCCTGGACTCTCAGTTTCTCAACAGTGGTTGCCGAGGGGGCAGTCCGGGGGGCCGCTTAGCTGCCTGAGCCTGTTTCTCAACATGTGTAGAAGACCACGATTCATTCGTCGATCACTCGGACCTCCAACGTCGATGACAGTAGCAAACACGCTGTTTTGGCGAGACAGCTCACCTGCTTCGCAACCAAAAATTCTGTGGTTTAAGGCGTTGCCAGCAGCATGCATGCGCAGTGCATAGCTGGCCTCATCATACGCGCGTGTGCAACGGGTCAGCTGCTGCGCCTATTATGCCGCTCGATCGGCATCAAGCTGCATGGGTGTACCCAAAAACACCAGGAGCGCAAAATCAGCTGACATAGAGCTACGGCCCCGCGGCCCTGGCGGCGGCTCGGCGGCTGGACGAGCGGACGTGCTAATCACGCAACGGCCACAATCTGTTAGGCTGGGGAGCCGCTTCGGCCCAGGCCCGACACACAGCGCCTTGCACTTCTGCTTGCCCCGCCTGACCTGCAATTCTGCTCGTGCATGCATGTCGCCCTGTGCGTGCAAGCAGCATTGCGTAGTCACCCTGCGCGCCGCTGCTCTTAGCTCGACCGCCATCGCCGTGCCCTTTACCCCCTAGCTCAGAAGCCGCACGCACGGAAACGCACCACCCTTCCCCTACTTCACTGTTAACCCCGGATTGTGAACCTCTGACTCTGTCATACTCTGCATGTGTCCCCTGTTCAGACGTCTTTTCGCTGCGACCTGAAGTGCTGCCTGTGGCGCGCAGCTGTGTTGTTGCTGAGCTCTGGCCAGTTTTTAGTTCGTTTTTTGCTCTGCCTTGCCATGCTCGCGCGCACTTGCACTGCATTCCAGGCTGAGGTGGCCTCCAGCCTTCGGCTGTGCTGAGTGCTCAGCTTGAGCGAGGCTGGATCAGCACAGATGCTTCACCACTTCACTGACTGGCTGCGCTCACCACAGCCACTGTTTGGAACCATCAGGGCTCTCTCCGTTTTGCGGCAGCCGCCAGATCAGCGCAGATACCTGGCCATCGTCGGGTGCAGTCCTCAACCTTATGCATAGGTATACTCACTGCATGGCCCCCCACGAACCTCTCTCTGACACACGCAAACACACACGTTCAGCGGAACATGGCTAAACATGGTTTATGAGCGCAGAACCATGCATGCAGTGCCCTAGCCGTGCTGAGCAGTGCTTAGTAAATGGGGGGAATCCGATGAGTCGATCAGGTGAGGGTGACAACTTTGAGCGTCACAGCAGCGTGCCTGCTCAACGGCACACAGATTGCACCACACCGTATCAAATGCACACCAATGCACCATTGCATGCAGTCACACGTGCAGTTTCTCGCAGTGTCACAAGTGCTAAAAGTAAAATGAATTGCTCGGGCACTGCAGAGGTGTAATTGTCACCTGCACCCCGCAATCCTGGCCAGTCAGTGAAGTGGCAGGCTGATGATGGCCATCAAGGCAGCACGTCCAAATTTGCTGTGTCAGTACAACCTCCCTACACTGTAGGGCGCCCGGTCATCACCCATGAGCCAAGCTGTTGGTCAAGCCAATCGTCCATTCATACATTCGTGTTTCAGCCATGCCAGGCCACCAAAAGCCACACTGTCATAACGTATAATCAAGCTGTAAACAGGTTCCGGAGCGTCGTCATAGTCGGTCTCGGAGCTCGGGCGGTACAAAGCCAAAGTTGAGCAGCGCCGTCAGCGCGCTGCAGTGGGCGACGTACGAGATGCATAGCTCCTCGCCCGCATGCAGCGCCGCCATCCGCCCCTCGCGCTCGTGGTTCACATACACCAGCACACGCCCGCCGCTGGCGCCGCCGCCGCCGCTGCCATTGCTGCCTGAATGCCCAACAGCAGCAACAGCAGCAGCGTCGCGGCCCTGCACCTGAGCTCCTGTTATGCCGTCTTCATGGGCCCTGCCATGATCGCCATCGTCAGCGGTGTTCTTGGCGGTGTCGTCTGCTGTGTACCAGGGCTGAGGGCGTTGGCAGCCCTGGCGGTGGTTCAGCAGGTCGATGTATGGTGCGAGCCCGACGTCCTGTCCGCCGCCAAACGCCCGAGACACGACCTGCATGCGTGCATGCAGCCGCAACAATACAGCATCGGATACAGCAGCTTAGCTTATTAAGCTTGAGCTACGCTGTGCATGCAATTGCGCTGATGATGTGTGTAACTTGCATGCGTGCGTGCCGCTTGCCTCTGCTGAGACTGGCAGCCCAACTTACGTTAAGCCGAACAATGTATGTGCATTGTGCAACCACTAGCATGCCGGCGCACACCTGGTAGTGCAGCAGCAGGCGCTGCGCTACATACTCAAACGCAGTGCGTGCATGGCGGTGTATCGCATAAAGTAGTTATGCAGCAGCGGCCCCGCTCACGTGCCAACGCGCCGACACACAGCACCTGCAGGAGGCCCTACGCTACCCTGGCTATGTACACTTACTCAAAGGTCTGTGCAGTGCAACAGCGCCCTCGCTCGCTCACCTGCCCAAGCGCCCACAGTAGGCCGTCTTTAGTCACGCCCAGCGCTCCCCCATACGTCCGCTCTAGGAAGGCCGCGCGTGCCTCCATAACGCCTCTCGCGGTCGCCACCTCCTGAACCAAACGCTGCCGCTGTTCCTGTGGCTGCTGCTGCTGCTGCTGCTGCTGCGGAGGCCACTCCCTCAGTTTCCTGGCGAGAGCTCCCAGCTGTTGCCACAGCGCGTTCTGGTTTTGAACACCGCTGATTTCCGTGGGCGCAGCCAGTGCAGCCAGCGGCAAGTCGTCCAGCAACTGGTCAAGCTCTGTGCGTGAGGCCAGCCAGGCGCAAGGCGGTTTCTCAGGCAGGGCGGCTACGTAGGGATGCCAGAAGGAGTTCTGGCCCTTTTGCTGCTCGACCGCCAGCAGCAGCGCCAGCTGCTGCAGCCCCGGGAGGTCCTCAATTGCGGGAGCGCCAGCAGGCTTGGCTCGGAGTGTCAGCGGCGCCAGCTGGGTCCTGGCGTAATCTGCTGTTAGGTAGAGGGACTCGGGCACAACCACCAGGGGCTTTTCGAGCTGCGCTTCAATGCCGATTGTGCGCATCGCGACCACCCCGCGGCATCCACAGGGCGCGTTCGGGACGAGTTGCAGCGCTTCATGCACCCACCCGCCGTGAGAGGCGACCCAGCTTCTGAGCAGATTATCCTTGCTTGCTACCTTAATCGCCTCGTGGTCACAATTGTGCGGGGTACCGTGAGATGTTGGAGCGATGGGTGCCTCAGTCACTGATGACGAGGCCACCGCAATTGGGCCACGGACAGCACAGTGCAGACCAGCTCTCTGACACACGAGTTTGCAATAGTGTTGGTGGTGCGTGCCTAGTGGCTGGGTTGGAGTCCTGTTAAGGATTGGCATGTGTGCGTTGGTGCTGCGGAAGGTCGCGGAAGCGATTGAGGTTGAGGAACCTTTGTGTGAAAAACTCTGGTCCACAACACCTAGTAGGTAGAGAAAGCAAGCAAACGCACCGTTTCTGCTGAGGTTGGGCATGTGCTCACTGCCATCATCTGTGGCCCGAGGATTCCCTTGACACACCCAGGTGCGAAACCGCATGCTCCAGGGCGTGATCGATGCGTAACAGGGTCGGCGTACAAATCCCAGCCTTGCTTGGTGCAGGGGATACGCGACCACGCTGCTTGCCCAGGCCTTGCTGATTTGTGGTTTGAACCCCTCTTGCCAGCATTCCTACTTGTGCAACGAGATAAGGCCGCGGCTGCCACAATAATCAACTTCGCCAAACTGCACTGCTTGCCATTTCCAATACGCTACGGTTTTGAAAGCACACATTTTGAGGGCTCTTGTACCCTACTGTACAGGTTGCAAGCTTCACACGATGCAGCAGCTCTCGAGCAGACATAGCGTATATCGCCCTGCGCCACGGTTGGCGCAGACACCCATCCCGCAAGTCAGGAGCATCAGCATAGTACCTCGGCCCTGCCACCCTTGCCACAACTCATTCTCAGTGCAGCAGCCGAATCGGGCTGATGGCGCTGCTCAGTGCAGCAGGCAAGCTCTGATTGTACGCGCGTCTGCTCCTGACAGCAGCCCAGCAAGTACTGGGGGCTCAGCCACCCCTCAAGAGGAGGAGAACTTCGACTTGCTGTCCACCAAGGTTGCAGACGTGAGCAAGGAGCTTTTGGAAGAGCTGCGTGGCTGCTCGATTTACCTGGTGGGCATGATGGGCAGCGGCAAGTCGACTGTGGGCAAGATGCTGGCGAACACGCTCAAGTACGCCTTTTTCGACACAGACAGCGTCATCGAGCTAGCCCACGACAAGAAGCCCGTGTCTGAAATCTTCAGCTCGTATGGGCAGGAGTACTTTCGCAAGTGCGAGAGCCAAATCCTGCGCGAGCTCTCGCCCTACAAGAACCTTGTGGTGGCCACTGGCGGGGGAGCGGTGCTCAAGCCCGAGAACTGGGGCTACATGCACCTCGGTATTGTGTGCTGGCTAAACGGCGACGTCGATCTGCTCGCTCGCCGTGTCGCCAAGGACGGGATAGAGAAGCGCCCGCTGCTGTATTCAGAGGGCGTCACTGAGGACAACATACTCTCCAAGACCCAGGAGAAGCTGGCGTCCATCTTGGAAGACCGCACGAAGTTCTACGAGAACGCCGACGTTGTGGTTAGCTTGCAAGGATATGGCATCGACGAGGAGCGGGGCGCACCGACAGCCGTGGTCATGTACAGGCTGTTGACCGCGCTCAACGCCAAGGTGCAGGAGAAGAAGGCGGAGCGTGAGGGGCGTATGAACTTCAAGGTCCAGGACTTGACAGACGTCAAGACGTTGCGCACGATGCAGTCACCCGTCACGGACCCACAGCAGCAATGAACGGATGCCCCTTAGCTGCGCAAACTAGATAGACACGTTTTGTTCTTCCAGGCATGGTTGCTTGGTCAGCAGGGCTGACGGCTGGCAGGTCTGCCTCCGAAACCACGCTCCTCCATGTGAATCCTAACGTTGGCGCTGCAGTACAGGTGCTGCTATCTTATCCTCAAACGCGTCGTCCATGCGGTTAGCTTGGTAAATCCTCCCTGGCTCAGCCTGACAGCGCCCGGCGAACCCACTAAGCCTCGCCTTGCAACCGTAGCGCTTGCTAAACCTGCCCCGTTGGCTCGCCCATGCCACTGGCGAACACGACACAACCCTGCAGAGATCTGCATGCATTCTCATGGGCGGTACAACGATCCGCATTGGCGCCTTTCCTTCCCTTGTAAGGCTTGTACATTGTTGCCACTCAAACTGTATGTGACCCGAATGGAGTGCACCTACGCGTCGCGTCTGCTCGCTTGCCGGCGCCTAGGCGTGCTTAATTGCCTGATGCCTTGGGTGCCCGTGTCGATTATTGTCACTCAACTGTATGTGACCCAAATGGAGTGCACGCACCTGCGCGTTGCAGTCGCTTGCTTGCCTAAGCCTTGACTCTCTGTGGTACCCTCGATGATTCGCCCTGCATCCAACAAGCATATCACATGGGAAGAGTGGCGAGGCTGACGAGCATGTAATCGCCCCACCACGTGCTTCATCTGTGTTGGCGTGATGTGTTGGCGTGCTGCGAATGAGCGTGTCTCTGGGTCACGCCGCGCCGCAGAGCCAGCGGGTCTCGTGATGCGCACACACAAATGCACCACCACGGAAAGCACACTGCATGGCCCACGGAACCAAATAACTCTGAACACACACATGTGTGCATAGCATACAGCGACCCGAGGTATACACGGCGGTCACTGCGCAGCATTGGTTGGATTGCACATGCGAAGTTGCACACCGAGCACCGAGCCGAAGGGTTCTGTCTGAATGCGATATGCATGGGTGCACTATGCGTTCCTCTCGTTTTCCCTTTGTCAGCTTGCCACCCAATCCAATGCTACACACCGAGCACAGTGACATCGTGCAACCAACCGCAATCGTCAAGTAGCCATATAAACCAGTCATCATAAATACACATAACCAGCATACACTTCCTATTTTATTCACAGCTTGGCAAGACAAGATGGTCACGCACCACAGCATGGTGGCCTTGTCAGTTCTGCTCTTGATGCAAACTGTTCTACTGGCGCCTGGTGCAGAAGCAGTGGCGTCAGAGAGGTTTGGCGTTGTTGGCTCGGCTGACGAGCTTAACGAGACGATCTGTAACTGGCCGAGGGGCGGGCGCAAGTGCTGCGGCACTTTGCGCACTCCTGGCGCTGCGCACGGGTGGCGTGATGATGAGACTGACCACTGCTTTCCTGGTGAGGTGCTTTGCGGGTTACATAACCCTATATCACATCAGCTGGTTTTCTAGGAATCAAATTTGCACGTTTATGTTTGTATGTACATGCTTGAATGAGCACCAACGTGGTTGGCCTGCCCGCCACACGTCTCCGTTGGTTTGCCATCCGTCTTCCGTATGAACAATACACGCGGATAAACAGGGCTATGCTGTTTTCATCAGCTGAAAGCAAGCTGTACTTGTGTTGAGTTGTGCACTTGTCTACCGTAAAGCAGTTTGTCTGTTCGCGCGCAGGGGCGCCGCACAATGACCTGCGAGGCAACAGGTTATCGTTCAGCTCCTCTGCTTGCCTCTGTGTTTATGTTGGCCTGTTACAGGCAACGCTGGCGACCATATGGTGTGCTGCGTGGACATCAAGTCCGTCGACAATGCGCACAACGTGGATGACCCCAGCGTGGCGCGATACAACCCGCTCTCTGGGCCCATCCGCCGCAACTCGCACCCCAGCAGCTACTCCTGGTGAGTGTCATACTGGCATTCCACTGCAGGCTTATATAGTTACACGTAAAGCCCCGGTAGGTTTGCTTATCGTCTTGCTGCATGTCCAGTGAACATAGCATGGTGCACTCGCCCAAGCTGGCCATGTGCACAATTCTGGGAACGACCTTTGCGCTCACGAGAGCTACGTGGGGGTGTTGACCATGACGCAGTGCAGGTCCCTCTCCCCCCCCCCACCACCACACTTGCATGCACGCCTGCACCTGCCTTTGGGGATTGTGCACCTCCGCCTGCCTGGACGCCACACTGCCCCTGGTGTGCGTGCATGCGCGTGCAGGTGCACGTGCTCAACGTCCATCTGCGAGCAGCAGCTCAAGGGCCGCGTGGCGTGGGTGGGCAAGCCAGGCAACACCTAAACCCTTCACGCCAAACCCTGAACCTAAACACACGCCAACCCAAACCCAGACGCCCCAACGGACCTTCCGGACAGTACACCCCCCTGCTGGCGGGCGCTGTGCAGCAACTGGATAGATGGCACTCGTGCGAAACGGTTTGCGTGTGGGTGGGCGGCAGGGAAGTGAACCATCAGAGCTGCACCAGCGTGCTGTATTTCAGGTTACGTGGGTGGAAGCTTTGTGGCTGTCACGCCCCGCTGGTGACTTCCCGATTGTTGGATGGGCACACCGGCAGTGCCAGTTCACGCCCTCTTGAGCCCGGGCCTGCCTGATCAACGCCCCTGTAGCGCTTAGGCCTCACCCTCCCTGCTGTTTCTATGTCTGCACGCTCCAGGGGGGATGGGATGTCAAGTACCAGTATGCATGCACTACCGCTGCCCATCAGAACTTCAGGCTACAGGCTACATGTCACGGTGTGTACCAACAGGAGGACAATATTTGATAGGAAAACGCATGGCACTTGCGGTCACAGGATATCTTGCAGGCATGTATTGCGTAAGTGGGCGATGTGCAAAGCGTAGTGCAATATTGTCTCGCCTTGTTTACCGTACCCAAGTGTGCGCGCGGTCACCCGGTTTCCCCGCACATTTCTATGATTCAAACAACAACATTCAACTCAACCCCAGCAGCAAATGAACCCATGGTTTGATCGCAAGGCAGCACGTGACTCACGGAATGTGACAGTGAATCACCCGCCTGCTGCGAAAGCACAACCTGCCAAACGCTAATGAAACGCCGGCGATGCAATCTGTGCACATGCCGGCCCGCATGGTGGCCCCTCATCCCTTTCTTTCTCTCCTTCCTCGCATGCACGCATGCATGATTGATACTGCATGATTGAGCATCACCATGTACGGTACTGCATGCACATGTGATATGCTGGTGGGAGTCACTTGTGGCCTCTCTGGTAGCATTTGTAGGGTACATTTGTTATGTTATGTTACATCAGGAGCGTGTTGGCCACACGGCCCATGCTCCCCCCAGATGGGGACCAGGCAAGCAGAGGGGGTAGGGTACAACACGGGGTTGCCGGGCGAAGCCGCACTGGGATTGTAGTGGTGGCACCTGACCTGCCCAGTGTAGAAATGTAGGGCTGGGATTGCAGTGGTGGCGACTTCATCCCAGTACCCGTCCTCATCGCTGCCAGAGCGGCACTTTGACCACAACGCCTCATACGCTGGTGGTACAAAGCGGGCACGCATGGGAACACACCGATCAACACTTCCATTGCGGGATGCGTGGTGCGTGCATGCAGCGTGAGCGGTGGTGCAGCCTGCTTGAACTGTCCCGCCACGGCCTGGGCGCTGCATGAGGCCTGCTGTGGCGCTGCCCGGGTGGCTGCGGCTGTTGTTTTGAGGTACGTAGTGGCGGGCGACAGGCGGATACGGAAACTGTGCAGGATACTGTGTGCAGGCATGCAGGCATGTGACTATGTGCGCATATGCATCCCCTCTCAAGGTCAGGGAGGGCGGGGACAATCGCACGGCAGGCAGCCACAACATGGCTGCGGCCTCTGCGCAGCCGAATCGTGGCACGCCCGTTCAGGATCCGAGTTGATGAGGGCTAATGAGGGCTGATAAGGGCTGATGAGGTGATAAGGGCTGATGAGGTTTGGGGCTGATAAGGACTGATGAGGGTTCAGGTTTCAGCGTTGGATCATGCGGGATTTCAGGTGCAACAGCGGGGGAGTCAGGGTGAATGGTGTGGTGTTGATGACAGTGTGTGAGCGGTGGGTGGGTTGTACGCTTGCAGCTCGTTATTTGGAAGGCCGACACCCTCACCAGGTGAGGTGTTGCAAACTGACCAGCAAAACTGCCCTGGCGGTGTGAATCAAGCAACAAAGCACCTATGCGTACCAAGTGCGCAGGTGGGCATGAACAACATAACTCTAAACCTTGACAACATGGACGCCGATGGCGCGAGCTGCATCATGGGGGCCGAGCCGAGCGAGTGGGGTCGAGTGGGAGGGACGGCGGGGCGGGGGGGAAAGCAGGCGGCGAAAGCAAGCACATGCATCGGAAATGATGCACGACTGGGGCCTGAGTAGCCGGAGTTAATGTGTGCAGACGTAATATTGTGAAATGTGCAATTATTAATGCTAACCGGTGCACAGCAGGTGCGGCTGACGTAGAACAGCAATGTGCTTATTGTGTGGTCCTCGCGCGATGTTTGCGATGTTTGCGTCGATGCAGTGGCCACCTGCATGCCTGACATCCAGCGGTCAGTGCATTATTATGCAATGCAGCCCAAACCGTTGCGCGTATCATGCCAAGCAAGCCGCTGTGTGGCTCGCCGGTCGAGGACGCTATGCAGCGTAGCAGCACCAGTAGGCCTCTGGGTAGGCCTGTGCCTGGCGTAAGCGGGCTGACCGCGAAGTCACAACTAAACGAGAACCACACCAGGTTGCCACACAGCGGAGCTAGACGACAATGCAAAATTCATGGATGTGTGTAGTGAAGTGGGGAAGATGGGTGTGCGTGGGGCTGTGGGGGGCTCTGCGGGGGCATCGCGAGATATGGAGGACGTGTGTGTGCAGATCGAGGTAAGGACCGATCGCCCGGAAAATGCACGCAACGGCAATATAATGATCACGCGTGTGTGCGTCAGTTCCTGATCGCGCGTGTGTGCGTCAGTTCCTATTTCAGCGGTCTCTGACTGCCTTAATGATTGACCTTAGGAGGCAAGCGCTCGCTCGAGGCCTGAGCGCCGAGTTCGCGCCCTACCCGCATGCATGGATGTTCCCATGCAGGCAGATCGGGTGGCTGCGGTGGGCAGGGCGAACGCGCTCGCTCAACGCTCGCCACGCGTCATGGGTAAAACGACCTCCCGACTGGTTCGGTGGTGATCCAGACATTCCAGTATTTGGCAACGAATACGCCGCAATAGGAGCGCAAAGGGTTGCAGGAGAGAGGGCGTTGCGTGGCCGCCCGGCTGGCCGCCCGCCTGCAGAAATGCAACACCCTTGAAACGCGCGGCAGTGCAAAGGCATGCACAGTCCATGCTTACCTATTAATCAGTGCAGCATCAAACAATCTGATGCGATGCGCTTGACGAGACGCCCCTACACACGGGGAGCAGCAATGCTGTAGCGTCTAATCGTCCATGGGAGGCCATTGCGTGAAGAGCAGACCACGGCGCTCACACAAGCGGCACAAGGTGCAGCAACCCGTATCATTCAATCGGGGCTGCGCGCCAAGCAAGCGCAATCGAACACTGCAAGGCATACAACATAGGTAGGCCTGGCGTGTCAAACACAGGGAGGTGTCAAGTGGGAACACACAATACGGTAATAAGCGTGTACGAAAGAATGCACCGTAACGCGTAAGCTATCGCATATGGTGTGGCACATGTCTGCGGCGTGCCACAACCCACACGCGCACCCCGTTGCACAAATAACTCCGGCTGGTACACAGGCCAGCGGTTTCGTAGGATTTCATAGGAAGCATTGCCAGAACGGATGGGGCGGGATCACAACCACTACTGTAATGAATGTACTGTATTTGGCAGCAGTGCCAAATGTGCTGCTGCGCGGGCGAGCGCAAGCAGGGCAGTAACGTCAGTCCAGGTTTGCCCGTGGTGAGGGTGGGGGTGGGGGTGAGTGACGATGGTGGTGGTTTGCGGGGGTTCAAATAGCGATGCCGTGCACGCGTTTTTGCCCGTCGGTAAGGAATGAGAGCGTGTATGTTGCACGTGTTGCGCAGTGCAGCGAGCCAAGTAAGCAATCAGCTGCAGCAAAAGAGCATGTGAGCATGTACTGTGGCATGGGTGTCTAATCGAGCACGGTCAAGCAGTGAGGGTCCCGGAAGTTGGAATGCACGGAATGCACGTGTGCATGCGTGTGCGCATGTGCGCGTGCGTGTGGTGCTTGCTGGGATGAATGACAGCCGGGGCACATGCACAGCGCTCACTCAGGATGCGACAAACTGATAATAGGGTTGAGGGTTTAGGACTTAGGGTTTAAGATGCACCTCGCTGACTTAGGGTGTGACGGAACTGGCAAGCCAGCAATGGCGCTGACAGGCCCGCGGGTTGTGTCATCGCATGGTCCAGGACAAATTGACAATGCTGACGTAGTTACGTGTCAACCGCCAGAAATAGAGTCAACAGCCTCCTGGTGCTGCTGGGGCCGGCAGCAGGCTTTAGCCTTGAGGGTTTAGGTATTAGGGTTTGGGGTGTAGCGTCGGCTCAAGCTCCTCCAGCAGGCCGCCGCCGTCCCCGGCCTCGCTGCCGCCACCATCACCGCCACCGCCGCTGCTGCTGCCGCCAACGCCATGCGCAGGGGAGGCGCCGCTCGCCAGCATGCGCGTGCTTGCCGGCGCACGCACGCCGTTGCCGTTGAAGGACGCTGTAGTCGCCGCACCGGCGCCGCTACGCGCGCTGAACGAGGTCGGTTTCGGTTCCGGAGCCGTCGCGGACGAGCTCAGCCGCAGCTGGAACGGCTCTCGCTGCGTTTGGCTGTGAGAAAGGCGGGAGGAGCTGGTGAAGGCGTTGTCGCTCAGCGCAGGAGGCGCCCCGCTACCTGCGCCTCCCATCATCGTCAGCGCGCCGCTCGCGCCGTCATATTGGCTGCCGGAGCCGTGGCGGCTCTCCGTACGGCCCTCCCCCAGCGACACGCCTGTACCGCTGCCCGTACCGCCCATACCGCTGGTACTGCCATCAACAACATGGCCGTGGGCTGCCCCTCCCCCGGTGGCAGAAGACGCAGCTGCCCCGGGGATGTCGCCGGCGCCGCCATAGCGTGCGTCAAACGCGCTGCCGTAGCTGCCGGCAGCTGCCCTGACCGGCGATCCCGATCCCGATCCCGATCCCGAGCCCATCATTGACTTCGACTTGGTCGAAGCCGAACCGCCGCCTGTGGGAGGCAGGGGTGGGGGCGGGGGTGGCGCGAGCGCGGTGGTTTCGGAGCGTGAGGGTGGCGCCGTCAGCCCGCTGGCGCGCTGCGCTCGCAGCTTTGCCGCCTGGCTGCGGCGCTGCTCCGCGAGCCGCTCCGCCAGCTGCTGCCACCAGGAGGGCGGCGGCGGCGGCGGCGGCGGCCACTCGCGGCGCGCGTAGGGGTAGAGGGCAGAGAGCAGCGCTGCGGTGACGCGGTAGCGCCGCAGGAACGCGTCGGTGGCCAGCGCCAGCCGCACGCTCCCCTTGTGCTTCCACCCCTGGAGCGCCTGCACGAGCGAACGCCATCACAGTGTCCGGGATTACACACACCGGCACAATTAGTCCAACACCCCAACCACTACCGCACTGCGGGTGTCAACAGTACCACGCACACAGACGGTTCAGCATACGGTTTATCTCTTGCAGGGTGTTGTGGTTCAGGGTCATGAATCATGCATCAAAACAAACTGATCAAAATACTAACCGAGCTTGCTGGGACCAGCAACGTGCGGAACAGGCGTGATGGGCGGGGGTGCCATAGCTGCTCCTACCTTGGCCACGTCCTCCCTAAGAACCCTAAACCCTAAAACCCCCTATAACCCCACCTTTGCGACGTCCTCCCTGGAGATGTCGCCGTCCTTGTCATCGTCCAGCGCGCGCAGCCGGCCGTAGCAGTACTCCCGCACGATCGCCCACACAAACCACGCCAGCAGCAGCCCGTTCATCGCGACCAGCACCACCGACATGGACATCTTGGACGTGTCAGACATCGCATCCAGTACGATGTACAGCGCCACGAAGGCGAGCACGGCGGTACCGAAGAGTGACAGCCGCTCCAGGGTGTCCATGCGGTCGTTGCGGTACGGATCAAAGTACATCTGCGCGGGCATGCATGGGGGGAGATCGACAGCAGCATGGCAAATTGGCAACCGACAGCACGGCACATATTTATCTGCAGTGGACGGCGATTGCCTAAGTTGTGCATGCCCTGAAGAAGGACCGCGCAAATAACCTTGTTTCTTGCTTCACTTTCCCCAGAGTTTATGACTTCATGACAGGCGATGTCAGGCCCGATGCTGACATACATGGAATGGAAATCAATGCAACCCTGAGCCGTCAGCCCTGTCCCGCCAGCATGACTTCCAAGCCCTAAACCCTGAACCCTGAACCCCGAACCCGCATTTGCATGTATATGGGTGTACTCGCCTGCGCCACCATGGCCAGCATGACGATGGCCAGCGCCGTGAGCACCTGCATGTCTGCGCCGCTGGACTGCAAGAACACCACCACCGCCACCAGCGCCAGCTTGCGCAGCATGATCACGCTCTCCTGCTCGGGGGACCAGGGGGGTACATAGGGGTCAGGGGTCAGGGGTCAGGGGTGTGCGGGGTTCAGGGTTACATGAACCAGCGCGGACCAAGCGGGGCGGCCGGCATGGTGTCAGGATTGGGCGGTGACTCCTCCGTTGAGGCGGTCCTTCACATGTTGGTCGCTGAGGCGGTCCTTCACATGGCATATGCAGTGCCCCGTGTCCCTTCACTCTACCCTCGCGAAGGCACGGCGGGACCAAGCCAATAGCCCAGCACGTGCGCATCAAGCGCGTGCGGCATGCAAAACACAGGTCCGCCATCATTACGGTACGTCGGTGAGGGACTACCCACCCAGTAGAAGTGTGAGTCCTCGTAGTCGCTGTACAGGAAGCCGTACGCCTGGAAGAACGACCTGCACGTGTGCAGCGCCACCAGCCAGGACACCAGTCAGCACACACAAGCGTAAACGCACGCGCCAGGCAAGACTTATGTTAGCGCCTTCAAGAGCGGGGACGCACATGGGTCGATCCCATTCGCCACTTTGCACCAGCCAACGGCGTAATTCAGGGTCTATGACTCGAGGGTTTGTCGTTTGGTGCTAGCCAGTGATGTAGCTCTGTGATGGCGAGCCCGCTCACCGAATCAAGCTTGGCAGGAGGGTTGGAGAATGCTGATTTGCGCCTTATAGCTCCTCAGCCCTGAACCCATCCTGAACCCTGAATGCTGGCCTTCAAGCCCCGACCCCTGTACCCCCGACTCACCGCCTGCGGAGGTTCTCGCGGTTGCGCCACAGGAACCACGCGCTGAAGGCGGGCACCCCGCAGCTGAACAGCAGCGTGCCGGGGACGCCCAGGCACAGCACCATAACCAGGTGCTGACCCCT
>BDDA01000393.1:0-15933 GCA_001662385.1 Chlamydomonas asymmetrica | reverse complement strand
GGCGGGGGGGAAGAGCGGATTAGGCGGCTGGCATGTGAGTACTCGACTATTAAGTGCAGCAAGTGGATTTGAGAGGGGGATGAAGCGTTGCGGGGGTGGGGTGAAGTGTGGGCGGGTGCAGCTGGATTGGGGGTGTGGTTCAGTCATCACAGGGAAGCGGGCCTGCGTGTTGAGCATCAGTGCCGCGCTGATCTGTGTGTTACGGTATGTCATGCTGAACAGCAGCGTATCAGGAGTGTATCAGGAGCTGAGCTGCAACTGCATCACCACGCCCTGAACTTGGGGTCCTGTCTGAGCTAGCTGCACGCACCACAAGCGCTGGTACAGTTGCGGTACGCACCGCACTTCAGTCAGCCATCTTAGCCCTCACAACCACCTCCACTACTCAGTACATCAGCAGTAATCACGTATAGCACTCATCAGTACTCATCAGTACTTATCAGTACATCAGCAGTACATCAGCAGTACATCAGCAGTACATCAGTACCGCACTCACGTGTAGCACTGCAGGTCGTAGTCGGAGGACCACCAGCGCCCCGGCGCTAGCAGGTTGGCGTGGTACGCCACGCCCGCCCCCGCATCGTCCACCTGCGACATACAACGTACGGCGAGGATGAGTTGATGTTCGCGAGTTGATTAGTCATGGGCATCGGCCACCTGTGATACACAACACGATGCACGGCGAGGATGACCCACTACTGATGGAGTCATGGGCGTAGCGTTGTGGGTTCGGTTCCCAAGGACCATGCCAGTGAAACAGGCAGCCACCGTTCAAGTGCTAAACCAAGCCGCCAACCGAGCTTACAACCTGCATACCACAGCGTTTTGCAGGCGGTGCCTTTCATGCCTCGCTTTAGGGCGTGTCTCAGGTAAACCCTATCAAACCCTACTAAAACCTGTGCCTCGCTCACCACTGGGCATGAGAAGAGGCTCAGCAGCGTCTGCGTGACGTCGGGGTAGGCGTAGAAGACGATGGAGATGGCCGTCACGATCAGCCGCGCCACCATGTAGCGCCTCAGAGAGGATGCCTCGCGCGGCGGCGGCTCGGTCAGGTGCTGGCGGCGCAGGACGTACTTGACGGCGTAGATGGCGGCCCAGGTGGGCACGGAGAGCGCGAGCAGGATCAGCGGGAAGGCCACGCTGATGACCGTCTGCAAGCAAGCAGGTTTAGGGTTTGAGGGTTTGGGGCTTAGGGTTTAGTTAGGGTTTGGGGCCCGGCTAGGGTTTAGGGCAGCAGTGGGTGTGTCAGCGATGCAGTGGTACTGACGCCACGCGCAGCACGCACCGTGACACACCATGACGCGTGCAGAGCGAACGCGCTACGGTCCGCAGTGCAGAACCAAACCCTTCACTCATCAGCGGCCAAATGCAACAGCCGGGGTGCGGCTCCAAGCACGTGCAGGACATACAGTACATGCAGTACATGCCAGTTCATGAAGTAAGAGCACGACAGTACAGTACGCCAACACAGATACACATTCAGCACGCCACGTACCTTCTGTATGGAGAGGCGTATGCCGTTGTCCGGCAGGCTGCACTCCAGCGACACGCGCGAGGAGGCGCCGGTGCTGATGGCGGCGGCGGCCGTGAGCAGGCGCTCCAGGGGGGAGGGCCAGCTCACAGCGGCGCTCTTCACAATGGACGCCACTTGCAGGTACGACACCATGATCTGCATGCGCCATGCGCCATGCAAAGCACACGCTACAGGCGTGAAAGTGCACTTGAACACAACATGTTGCTCATCCTCCACGCTTTGTCCAGAGCAGTGCGGGCATGTGCGTGCATGAATTGCACCACACAATGTATGACACACGCAAAGAGCAGGCACGCAGGGACTCTCTCCCATGCACACGTTGGCTTCTCTGAAGCCCTCTCGAGTGCGGCCCTGGGCCTCTGGCTGGCTGGCCGAGCGTAAAAACAACGGGATAGTTGGGACCATGTATCAGTACCAGACCAGCAGTACAGGCAGTACATGCAATACAGGCAGTACAGGCGGTACAGGCAAGCGGTACACACCTTGATCACAATGGAGTGCGTATTCTCATCAAGCTCCTCGTCAGTCACCAACTCGTCCTCCTCCTCCTCAGCATCGCCCCGCAGCGGCTTGCCGTCAGACCCCAGGCGCAGCAGCGCGCCAAAGCGCAGTGCGTTGCCCAGGCCCCACTGCCGGCTCTCCTGCTTGCCGCCCAACCCGCCATCATCGTGATTGTGATCCTTACCACTCATCGTTGACACCGTCTGCTGCCAAGGCGTTGCGGTGGTGACCACTGCCGCCACTCCGTTTGTCTCATTGCCGACGTCGCCGACAACAACGACGCCAGCTGCCGCGTTGGCGCGAGGAGACGGTGCGTCCATGACCTGATTCTTGCGGGGCGGCTGCGGTGGTAAGGGTGGGGGTGGTGGCGGCAGGGGCTGAGACGACTGCTGGGACGGCGGCTGGGACGGCGGCAGCAAAGCGTCGCTCGACCCGCGCCGGCTGGTGGATTCCGCCACCGGCAAGCGCTTTGCCGCAACCTTTTGGATAACGGAGGGCATTTCCCCAGCGTGAACCGAGGCGATGGTGCCCAAGGAGGGACCGGCACCGTTGATTCTACTGCGGGACGACGCAGAGAAAACAATATCAGCTGAAGCGGCGGCAGCAGCTGTGGTGACCGGCGCTCTCCTCATGGCAGCGGGGTCGGCAGAAGCAGCGGGACCGTCATCCGCCGGCCGCACCCTCGCCTCTGCAACCGCACCGCCCCCGCCCCCACGCTGCTGCAGCTGCTGCTCAGCGTGGCCCTGCTCTGACAATGGGAGGTTGTTGGGATTGCCGACGTTATCGTCTTCTTCTATTGCGTCGTCATTGCTTTCCTCAGGCTTGGATCGTGTGAGCTGTGCGCGGATGGTGATGATGAGCATGACGACGTTGATGAGCGACACCAGAACAAAGTACAGCGTGTTGAGCGCCATGGGCGGGCACCTGCACACGCACGCACGCACGCACGCACGCACGCAAAACGCGACAATACGCAATCACACTCCATGGTCCACTACCGGCGCCTCTTCATGACACACCCGCACCGCGCAGCAACGTGCAGGGCATTGTCACACATGTTTATGATTGGCCCATCGTCAGGGTTTCGAGTGTGAGGCTTCAAGTCGAATTGTAAGGCCCTACACCATCACCCAACACCCTAAACCCTGGATCCTAATCTTGCGAATGGGCGGCCCTGGCTGAGGGTCTGGCTGACTGGCCAAGCATAAGCAACAATCCAACCACTGACCCTTGTGATAACACTACAGCAGGCCGCAGGCAATATAACACTGCAGCAGGCACCGGTCAGGCAGCCAGTTCCTCAATGACGCACTAGTGGCTGCCTGCCGCCCCTCAGGCAAGCACTCACTCCTGGCACGTCGCGTCCACCGTGTGGCCGTAGCCCGTCAGGCAGTTGGCGCACAGGTGTCCTGCACAACAGACGGTAGGTGATACACATCAACACACACGGACATTTGCGAACGCATGCAATGCACATCGGTGCAACACATAGGGATGCGTTGCGGAAGCTCATGCGTCATGCCACATCGTCACGTGACTGATCTCTTGGTCCCCTGGCACCGGGGATGGCGCTGTGCAAAGGGTGCGCTGTATCCTGGCTGTATGATGCACTGTAAGGGTTTCAATCCTAGATCAGTTCTAGATCCATCCTAGATCAATCAACACGCCCGTTCTGCATCACGAACGCGTTGATCAACGGTTCAAACAGCCCAACTGAAGACCGTTTCTGACATGCATGCCCTAGCGGTACTCTCGGCGCGCGTATGCACACACGCCAGGCCACGCTACCACTATCCAACCCAATCCCTCCCCACACGCACCTGTGTCTCCCGCGAAGCACTGCAGCTGCGCGTAGTAAACCCTAGACCCTAAACCCTAAAAACCCTAACCCTAAACCATCACAACCCTAACCCTAAACCCCTCACACCCACCCGTGTATCCCGCGGAGCACTGCAGCTGTGCGTAGGTGGTGTTGCTGGCGCTGACATTGCCCAGGTTCAGGCCCAGCTGGTACAGGTACAGCGCCGTCTGCCGGGACCATGTGGTTTCGGAGGAGCCGGCGCTGGCGTCGTAAGTGCAGGAGTCCGAGTTGGGGCAGGCGATCACCTGTGGGCGCGCAGTCACACGCATGCACAGCAGTCACACGCACGCACAGCAGTCACACGCACGCACAGCAGCGCCAGAAATACGTCGCGAAAACGGTACGGCGCAAAACACAAGACGAACAAAGGGCGAGGCGCCCGCAGCGGTGCGGCTCAAGGGGAATACGTAACCGCATGCAAGGAATGAATGTTTAGGGATGATGGTTCAGGATTCAGGCTTGCTTCACGGTTACTGCTGGATTATTGGTTACGCGTACCTACCTAGGTGCTTGCATGCTATGTGTGCTAGCATTACTTGTTCCCGTGGGGCCATGCAGTGTGTCTCACGTGGGGCCGTGCAATGTGCGTGTACTAGATGTGCTACAATGCTACAGCGGCTGTGCTATAGCGTTTACAGCACGGTGTGCACGCATATGCACCCTGCAACCCTACAACCCACAGTGGGGCGATGCAGTGTACGGTAACTCCCGTGGGGCCGTGGGGCCGTGCAACGTGTGTGTGCAGTATGTGCTGCAGTGTGGTCACGCGCCTGCGGGCTGTAGGGGCTGGACTGCCAGTAGCCGTCCGCCGGCAGCAGCAGCGAGCCGTAGTCCGGGAAGGCGCAGTCGGCGTTGTCGGGGCAGGCGTCGCAGGAGGTGTTGGTGGGCGCAAAGCTGAAGGAGGCGGCGGGGCAGACGCTGCAGAGGTCGTTCTCCGCGTTGGTCACCTCGCCGAACTTGCACGTGCGCACCTGCGGATGCCGCGGTAATGAATGAAACAAGTGTAGCAGAGCCAGCCAGTCAACTACGGTGTTTTGGAGCCTCAGCTCCAGGCATGTGCATGCACACCATGTGTTTGGGTGCCTTTGCGTCGGGCCCAAAACTGAAACTCAAGGAGCCCGTTGTGCCGGGCAGACAGTGGACCCAAACCGAGTCATAGCAAGACGGTAGGTGGTGAGGGGGCAAGCGTACTGCAGGCAGGCAGGATTCCATGCGTTGCTGCATGCCAGCCGCTCGCCGAGGCTCGCTACGCTGGGTGAATCACGCGCATGGCAATCGACGACCCAAAACATAACGAGGACACCCTCTGCACAGCGGTGGGCAGGCGGTGGGTATGTATAGTGATGCTTTGATCGCCTGCGTTTCCCTCCCTCCCTGCTGCTGTACACGCAAGGTAGGTTCTTGTTTTACATATTTCCTCAGTACACATAACGCACGCACCTCCACTGTGATGAGGAGCGAGTCCAGGGTGTGGAAGGTGCCAGAAGCAGCTGCCGGAAGTACAGGCAGTACAGGCAGTACAGGCAATACGTTTTATGTTTTGAAATCGTGCAATTCAAACGCGGCCAAGTGTGCTGCACGCAGCCGTTATGCAAACGGGACCGAGGAGCAAGGCGGAGCCACATTAGATCGGTTCCACTCACTGAGCTGCAGCATGTAGGTGGTTAGGGTAAGACAGGCAGAGTTTAGGGTCTAGGGTTCTGGGTCTAGGGTTTAGGATTTAGGTGGACATGGTCAGCTCCTCCACTCACTGAGCTGCAGCATGTAGGTGGACATGGACAGGGTAAAGAACTGTGGACTGGGGTTTAGGGTTTAGGGTGTAGGTGGACGGGAGTAGCTCGACTCACTGAGCTGCAGCGTGTAGGTGGCGGGCACGGCGCGCAGGCGCAGGCGCGTGAAGTTGGCGTAGCCCAGCGTGGCGGACTGCACGGTGCCGGTGGGGACGTAGTTGGCGTCCAGGGAGGACACGGTGAGCTGGGAGGAGGCCTCAGGGCTGCCGCCTGCCACACAGGAGGGGAAACGGAGGGGAAACGGAGGGGAAGGGTTGATTGGAGCTGGAAACAGTGGGGAATCAGAAACCCGCCAAGGAAGGAAGTGCGAAGCAGACTTCAAGTGCAGTTGCTGCTCCCACCTTTTATGCGCTGGCCGAACGCGTCCAATACTTCAACCTCCAGCAGCATATCCGTATTGCTCTTGTACTGCGTGATGGTGCCGGCGTCCAGCAGCGCGATGCGGTACGCTGACGAGGCGCTGACCGGGCCGTACAGCGCGGCGTTGCCTGACCAGGACCCGGCGCACCCCGCGCGCACGCCAGCCAGGTCTTGCAGTACAGGCGTACCGCCCGTGCTGCAATACACATCCGCGTTGGAGGTCTCGTACATGTGCAGCGCACCGCCGCCGCCCGCGGGAGCCTGCGGTACGCATAGCAGATCGTGCGGTACAACCAAAATTAATCCACTATATACCTGGAGATCTAGCTTCTGGTGTTATAAACGCGTGGCAGCCCAAGCGCTTACGCATGCGGTACCATGGCGGTTAACTGCCAAAGTGATAGTTGGCACGCGTTGGTGTGCCACCTCAATCCTGACTCCACATGCTCTGGTCATCCAGTCTTGTTTTACGGACTCCCGCAGGTGGAATCCGAGACTGGCCTTCGGCCAGTCCACCGCTTCGGGATGGAACATGAGCATTTGAGCAACACCCGTAGGTAGCCGTTTGCTTGTCTTCTGGTCCCCGTCTGGGGGGAGCATGGGCCTTTTGGCCGACACGCTCCTGACGTAACATACCATACCATACACCCCGCAGGTGAAACTACACATATTTGAAGCCTAGGTTGCATGGATGGCAGTACAAGCAGTACGCCGCATGGGATAGCTCATGCGCCTACCTGGTTGCCCATGAAGACATTGCTCTCGGCGATGGTGAGCTTGCCGCACGAGGCGTCGACGTCAGAGGAGCACAGCCGCTTCACGTACACACCGCCGCCGTTGGTGGCGCGGTTGCGGCTGAAGGCGCAGCCGGCGAGCGTGACGGGCCCCGCCACGCGCACGCACAGCGCGCCGCCGCCGCCGGACCCGTACCTGCGGCAGCGCGGTGCGTATGTACGGCGTGTATGGTGAGGCAGTAAATGCAGTACCCAGGCTTGTGCTGCTGTACGTAATGCAACACGCTGGTGCTGGTGATGCAGTATGTTATGTCGCTGGTAGCAGCGGTATTCCCCACACCTTCCTTCAATCATGAAGCCTTACCCCTGCGATCATCAACCCGACACAAGTCAACTTCTAGTTGTCTCCTGCTAAACGCCGCAGCCTCTGTTGGGAGGCATGTTGAGCTGCTGGAGACACGCCGCTGAAGGAGCAAAACATTAAACATACCGATCAAAGCAGCGAAAACAGCGGCAGCACAGGGGCCGCGACGGCGGCGGTGGCGGCAGCGCGTGCACACCTACCTTGCGCAGGACTCGGCATTCTCTGCGTCCAGCGTGGCGGTGTTTGCGTCGAAGACGGTGGCGCTGACGGCGGCGCTGACCACGACCTCGCCCAGCATAAGCCCGCCGGCGGAGCCCGCGGTGTTGCCGGTGAACCTGCATGCACACCCGCTCATGCAATTATTGTGCATGCACACCCGCGCTGGCAATCATTGTGCATGCGTACCTGTACATGTACATTGTATGTCATTTTGGGTTGTGTGAGTGACATCAGGAGCGTGTCAGCCAACCAGCCCACGCCCCCCCCCATATGGTGACCAGGCGACCAGCAGAGGTGCGTGTTTGACGCAGATAGCAACAAGTCTGCAACCCGCGCCGCCCACACTCGCCCTAAGCCCTACAAACCCTGCAAGCTCATCAGCTCATCACCTGGAGTTGGTGATGGTGACGGCCTGGCAGTCCGACACCTCCAGCCCTCCCGCATGGCCGGCGTCGTTGGCGTCGAACGTGGCGTTGGCCATCACCAGCGTGAGGTCACGCAGCAGCGTGGCGCCGCCGCCGGCGGGCGCACGGTTGTGGGTGAAGAGCGTGTCGGTGACGGACACGGTGCCCTCCTTCTCCGCACTCCAGCCGCCGCCCTGCGGGAGTTTAGGGTTTAGGGTGCAAGCGCGCCATCAACACCCACGGCCATAGCACACAAGCTAATGTAACGGCCAGCAATCTAACGTGCAAGCCCATGCAGCAAACCCGTGTGCTAGCCGTCCGCAAGATCGGTAGTCAGCGGGTGAAGGAGGAGAGATGGCTTCACCCAGACCAGCATTGCCTCATGACTGGTTATCAGTTACCGTAACGGTCATTATGGATTCGAAGTGGACTGGACGTGGATACCAACACCAAGCTTATGCAATCTTATGGACATATGCGTGCATCTGAGGCATGTATGATGTTATCGATCCCGCGCCGCCGGCACGCACGGCGAATGCGCCCGCTGCAAACCGCAGCCTGCACGCACGCACCTGCGTGAGGTACGCGACGTTGCCTGCGCGCTGCTACCCAAACCCTAAAGACCCTGAACCCTGAACCCTAAACCCTAAACCCCTAAAACCCTGCGGTACTAGTGGTACACACCTGCGTGAGGTACGCGACGTTGCCCGCCAGCACGCAGCCGGCGAGCGCCACGTTGCGGCTGGTCACGCTGCGCAGCCCGCCGCCCTGGCGCAGCGCCGAGTTGGCCAGGAAGCCGCAGCGCGTGAACGTCACCGAGCCGTACGCGTAGGCGAGCGAGACGCCGCCACCGCCGCCCGTGGCGGCGATGTTGGAGGCAAAGGTACAGTCGGAAAAGGACAACGCCACCGCCGAGTCTGTCTCGCCGATGTACACCGCGCCGCCGTCGCCCGCGGAGTTGCCCTGCACGGCGATCGTGTGTCAGCCAACAGGCATGTCAGCCGGCGTTTGGAAGCACCTAGCACCACTGTACCCTTGCAACTGTTTGTTTTATGCTGCCCCTCCCTCTACAGCTAGTAGTGCGTGTCAGCCCAGCTGTGCACGCCGCTCCTCGCTGATGGCGACCATACGATGCAAGCAACGGCCCTCGCTCGGTTGCGCTTGCCACATGGAGGTGCTGATAGCTTGAACCCGCAACCCCTGAACCCCCAAACCCCTGGACCCCTAAAAGCCCTAGGCCCTTGCTTCCTTGCGCGTTGCAGGAGGGACATACCAAACCCTAAAACCCTAAAACCCTAAAAGGCCCTTGAAAGCCCTAGGTGGCATGACGGACCTGGAAGACGCTGCGGCTGATGGCGGTGGCGCAGCTGACGCGGTCGATCGTCAGCGCGCCGCCCTTTGACGCCGCGTGGTTGTTGGCAAAGCGCGTGTCGGTGAGGGCCGCCAGGCAACCGCCCGAGGCGACCCGCACCGCGCCGCCCGACGCGCTCATGCCCGACCTGCGCATGCGCCAATAAGAACATGCACATGCATGCATGCAGGCAGGCACGCCGTCATGTTAGGCTATTTAACTATGTTGCATCCAAGCGATTGCTGCCTAGTCTGGAGCATGTCCTTTGTACGGCCCATGCTCGCCGAAATTGGGAGACCACGAGACCAGACGACGCATACGTACATGTGTGTGCTCAAACGGCGTTGTTGTGCTGGTCACTACGCCCTCCGGGGCAAGCCCTGGGTTGTGTGCAGTTATGCACATGTGACACTGACAGCCTACAGACCTGAAACTGTAAATGCATATTAGCATACACCAACATATGTCCTGCACATGTGTTATGTGAGCGCATTGAAACGCAGATCCACTAACACGCACTGGCGCTCCCTCCTGACAAACGGCATGGTTACATGATCCATACGGAGTACCATGCCGTAGCAAGTGGATACTCGCACTTTATTCCTCGTACCTCGTACCGTTCAACATACGGTAGTACAGCACATTATGTGCGATGTCCAATACATAATGCAATACATGCAGCGCATACGGCGTGTACCTCGCTCCGTTCATGTCAAAGGTGGAGGAGGCGATGGAGGAGAGCGTGGCGCCCGCGGCGACATACACCGCGCCGGCGGGGTCGTTGTTGCCGATGAAGAGGGTGGCGGAGATGGCGGCGGTGCCGGACAGCACGCGGATGGCGGCGCCGCCGGAGGAGCCTGAACAAGCACCGATACAATCAAACACGCAATACAGGTACGTAACAAGTGAAGCTGTATTGAAATGCGACGGTATTGCTCTTTCATAGCACCACCAAGCGCCAGGCGACGACCACGTTTGCGATCATCGCAATCACATACACACATGGTGTCCAAGCTTTCGAGTTGGGCGTGCAGGGGCAGCAGGGGCTTCGGAACTGCCAGGTTGGATGCCGCGTTCAGGAAAACCTAGCAGGGCGGCTGAACCGGCCTCACCACGCCACCGCATCACACGCCACACTCCAACTGCATCAATCGTTTTGAGTGCAAGGCGTTGCAGCTAGCGTGTGCCACCGGAACCCACCGGCGTTGTTGTAGAAGACGCAGTTGGTGATGGTGACGGGGGTGGCGCTGCCGGTGTCGATAATCACGGCGGCGTCGCTGCAGCCCGTGAACAGGAAGTTCTGCACGATGGAGCCGCCAGCGCTGCACGAACAAACGAACGAATGAGACAAGGGAACACTTGGTGCACCGCAAGGTCAAAACGTTCACGCGCTGAACAACCCTGTTATGCCTACAAATGCTGATATTGCGCGGCTGCGTTGATTCAACGCTCAGTTAAGCCCCTCGCCCTCCCCCACCCCAAAGTACGCACATAATGATGGAGGCGCTGGCGTTGCCGGCGCAGTCGACGGTCGTGAGCACGATGTTGGCGGTGTACAGCGCCAGCGCTGCCGCCTCCTGCGATGCGCTTGACAGTGTCACCGGGATGCCAGCCAGCGAAAACTGCTGCAGCCGGCGCCGCGCCGTTGCTGCGCTGCCGGCGCCGGCGCCGTCCGCGACATCAGCAGAGCGTCGGCGCCGACCGATCCGTGCCATCGCCGCGCTGCTGCTGCCGCTGCCGGGGGCTGCAGAGGCGTCGTCGTTGACCGGCCACGGGATGCTGCTCGCCACCTCGCCATGCGTGAACACACCATCCCCGTCCCCGTCCCGGTCCCCGACCCCATCCATGTCATACACCGGGTGGAAATATTCAAAGTGGTCGACGCGGGAGATCACCCCCTCCGCTTCGTCCTCGCCGCCCTGCCAGACGCCGCCTGCGCCACCAACGCCGCTGCCGGCAGCGGCGTCGTACGCGTGCGTGGCTGCTGCAAGCGCCTCAAACACGTCCATGTCTGCAGGGCCGGCGCCCGCCGCGGACGCTTCCAGTGCCTCGGAGTGGATCCGGTCAAGACCGCCGCCGCCGCCGCCGCTTGTTGTTAGTAGTGTGGATTCTGCGGATCGTAGTTCGGAGGAGGAGAAGCTGGAGGAAGCTGCGGCGAAACCTGCGGCCGAAGCCGGGGCCGTGAGGGCCCAGGAGGCGGAGAGTGACCTGCGGCCGCCGGGGGGGCCTCCGCCCATAACACCTCCGCCAATAACGCCTCCGCCCATTTCGCCTCCGCCCAGGGTTTTGGGCGGGGCGCCGACGCCGGAGCCGCTGTTTGATCCGGAGCGGTTATCCGTGAACTTGCCCTGCAGGGGAGCATACGGTATGCGCGTTGGGTGGTGGCATGTGCGCCGCATGTCACACACGGTCGAAGCGGTACGCTTGAGGGCAGGCGATCTATCCCTTATCCCTTATCAACACGTAGGGGGCAGGCGATCTATCCC
This sequence comes from Chlamydomonas asymmetrica, assembly GCA_001662385.1. Classification (NCBI taxonomy): domain Eukaryota; kingdom Viridiplantae; phylum Chlorophyta; class Chlorophyceae; order Chlamydomonadales; family Chlamydomonadaceae; genus Chlamydomonas; species Chlamydomonas asymmetrica. Next base: position 4,329 of record BDDA01000393.1, on the reverse strand, counting down.
TTGAGGCAGGCGATCTATCCCTTATCAACAGGGTGGGGGGTGCATGGCCAGTTTTGCATCCAGCGTACCCCCTCCCCCCCTGCTTCCCCCTGTTCCTCTCCCTCCTTGCCCCTTCTCTCCCGCAAGCCGCGAATGCGGTTCGAACCACACACACACACACACACACACACCCTCAGCGCCCCTGCCTCCCGTCCTCCCATGTTGACATGTGCCCCAACCCTCACACACATACACGCCTGCCAGACCCCTCCTCACGCGTCTGCACCCTGCAAAACCCCAAAGGAAGCACACTGCATGGCTTCTCGGGAACACGTATCCCTAACACACGCCTGCCCACTCCACTGACACACTCCACTCACACACTCGTCAAGCAACCCTCACACACACAGCCAGCAGCACAGCCAGCCGCACAGCTAGCAGGGCAGCGCAGCCAGCAGCAAGACCGCACAGCTAGCAGCGCAGCCAGCAGCAGGCTGATGCCCTCTTGCCCAGTCCCCAGCCCTCCTGCCCCCCAGTCCTCCCTGGACTCCCACCTGCAGCTGTACTGCGGCCTTGAGCTGCAGCGGCTGGCCGGAGACAATGGTGATGTAGTCCAGCGCAGTCAGCAGCAGCGTGTCGCCGTCAAACAGCGAGAGCAGCTGCAAGCGAAAACGGGATGTGACCGGCGCGCGCACACAGCACAGCACAGCACAACACAGTCCGTACAAGTCATACACCAGACCACATCATACACGTCAGTACACACCACACACCACACACCAGTACACGTGTACTGCATCACATGGCCGTGTCAGCACCGTGCACAAGTCATCAAGCGCTAGCACAGCCATCAGCAGCATGCCCTGGCAAGGCCTTTCCAGCCTGGATTGCAATACCGAGTTCGGCACCGTCAAGCCTGAGCCCAACGCGCAAATCAAAGCTCTGGTGTGCCCTAAGCTCCAACCTCCTCAGTGCCCTTCATTATGGTAAGTGGTGCAGCTACAAATTTCATTACAAACCACCGAACCGTTACCATACACAGTTACACACGATGCACCAGTTATGCCAGCAGTTATGCCAGCAGTTATGCCAGCAGTTATGCCAGCGGTTGTGCCAGCAGTTACGCCAGCAGTGATGCCCTACCTGTGTCGCCAGGTCGATGGATGAGGTGACGTTGGAGGTGGCGGCCCACGTGTTGCGTGAGGGCAGCGGGATCATATTGAGCTCCTGAACCACACACACACGCCAGCAGCGCGCCAGCATCGGCCAACAATCATGTTCACAAATCGCAACCGCATCACAGCTTGTTGCAGGGCGGTGCAGGCCACACGCACCAATGAAAATTCACAATGTTTGGGTATGCTACGTTGCGTTGCGGCGAACAAACAATTCAGCTTGCAACACACTAGGGTGATGGATGAGTCATGCATGACTCACGGGGGCGTCAAGACAGTGCACTAGTACGGTACACTACTAAGCTGATAAATACCGTATCTCAATCACCGGAGCGCAATGTGATGTGATGGATCATCTACTTATGACACATGACTCATGCATGACTCAAGGTGGGCGGCACGGTACGTACTACACTTTGAAAAATAGTCAAAAGTCACCAGTGTATGTGTGATGGATGCCTCATGACTAATCATGCCTCATGCATGATGGCTCACGGTGGGCGTCATGAAGGCCAGCTGGTCCAGCTCGTCCACCACCGCCAACGCGTAGTTGGGCGTGCCGATTGCGCTGGTGTTGAACAGCAGAGCGCCGCCGTCCAGCCTGCGCCGGGATCAAGCCGTGCGTGCACAGTGCAGATGCCGCCACGCGGTGTGTCACACATGGGTGCTACGAACAGCCGGCCGGTCAAGTGTGTGGCTGTGCCTGTGCCTGTGCCTGTGCCTGACCTCTGCGTGTGATGGATTTACTTGCTTCCCGATGGGCTGTGTATGTATGTGCGCGTGCGTGCATGTATGACTGTATGTGTGCAGTGACAGTACTGTGCATTTCTGTGTGGGTGCGTGCGTGGGCGTGTGAAAAGACGCCTTGAGCTCATCAGGTCAGCACTGCTGTATCTGCAAGTTGCGATGTATCCCCTATCCCTCCTTGATGGCCCATCCGCCCTCCTGCCCTCCCCCTGCCCCTCACCCCCATGCCACGCCGCGACCGGGGGATTCCTGAACGTAATCTGGAAGCCCATCACCAATATGGTGCTTCATCCCCGATTGCTGCATTCGCGAATGCATCCGACACCTTTGACGATGCACTGCACAGTGCCCAAGCAATAAAGCAGCCCAATCGCTCACACCCATTCACCCCTGTGCATCATGTGCCTTCCCCCGCAAGCCTCCCCCCCCACGGAACCCCTATAGCATCACTGTGCTCACTTTCTCCATGCCGGCACGCTGAGCCCCAAATCCACCAGGTACACATAGCTCGTCATGATCCACGTGGCGCTGGTATTGGAGTAGTATTGCCCGCCTCCGATGAACACCTGCAGTACACACACCGCGCGGTACACGTACGCACGGGCAGCCACCGAACGCAGGATGGTCATGTACGGGAATTGGCACAGGAGAGGAGGTCGCCCACACCACCGGGAAATGCTTGCAGAAGCGCAAGCTTGCACGCAGCAGCTAAAGCAAGAGCAGCTGAATGTGATGCTGAATGTGATGCTGAATGTGATGCTGTCATCACTTCCCCTCTCCCCCCCTCCCCCTCTCTGCCGCCCCAGGGAATAAACAAAAGGTGGAAGCAATGGACCTCGTGTACGATAATGATGAAGAAGAGGCAGAGGACGAAGCACAGACGGTTGCATGCCGTCACACTGTTACATCAAACCAACTGCAGGCTACGCAGATGCAGGTACGCAGTTGTCGGCGCCGCCGATTTAGCGTCGTGTCGAGCGCAAGCGCACCTGCGAGCCGTCGGTGGTCATGGCGTGGCCATGCATGGCGGGCGGCGGCGTGCCGCTGAATGACAGCTGCACCCAGGTGTGGTTGCTCAGGCAGAACACCCACAGGTCGTCCAGCAGCGCGGTGGGGTCTGCGGCGGCGACGTCGGTGGTGCCGCCGTACAGCAGCACCGCGCCGCTGTCGCCGTAGAGGGAGCCGGCGCCGGTGGTGTAGGCCATCGCGTGCCTGGCAGGGTTAGGGTTAGGGTTTAGGTTTTAGGGTTTCAGGCTTAGGGTTTTAGGGTTTTAGTGGCACAAGAAAACGGGTCTGTGTAGGCCATAGCGTGCCTGGCAGGGTTATGGTTGACGGGCTTAGGGGTCCTGGGGTTTCTGGCTTAGGGTTTTGGGTTATACGTATATGTAAAACAGGTCCGTTCAGGCCAGGCCCTGACGGACCGTCACCGACCCACATGTGCAGAGACGCACGCACGCACACGCACACATGCTTACATGCGGTCCAGACCTTATGGGCGCGCATACGCACAATACTGCATGGTCCCACCACAGAGGTATCCCCCAACAGCCCAACCCACATGCTTGTCGCCCAGGCGGGCGCTCCCAGCGCAAGTGCTCTGCTGAACGGGCGCAAGTAGCCAGTACAGGCAACCAAACCAGCACCAACACGCGTGAAATACCATCGGACGACGCTCACCCAATCCTCGCCGGCGGCAGCGTTGTATTGGCCTTCGGCATCACCTCGTACGTGTGCAGGTACATACCGCTCTGGGCAACCGGGTATTGGATGTATTGGGCGGAGAGGCCGGTAGGTACCGCTGCTGCGGAGTTGACCTTGAGGCCAAAGGCCTTGTAGTATTGGAAGTACGACATGTTCATGCGCTGCTGCTGGCCCACGTCTGCAACCAGGCAATACCATGTACCCATGATACCCAACAACAGCAGCCTGCCACTCAGTGTATGTGGAATCAAGCATTGGCTAACGGCCACAATTTGATGCCACCCGACGCCAAGCGTGGGACGCCATCAACCGTTATGTGCAGGTGTCAGTGCAACCCATGTGTGATGCAACAGCCCCATCACAAAAGATGTGAGATCCATCCTAAGATCCACAACACATGCATGCATGCCGCCACCGGATGCAGCGCCATTTATGCGTCATTCGCTCAATCACTATATAATCCTGATCAGTGCAACGCAGCGCGCGCTCACCCCAGGTGGCCTGGCCCACGCCAAAGCCGTTGACATAGGTGCTGCACTGCGGCGAGTAGAGGCGCAGCTGAGGGCAGCAGGTGGTGACGCCGCCGCTGCAGCAGGGCTGCGCCTCGTCCTGCTGCAGCGTCCAGCCGGTGCCCGCCTCGCTGGTCATCCACACCTGCACCAGGCCTGCGGGCGGGCAGGGCGGGGGGAACGGGAGGGGTAGGGGGGCGTGAGGGGGAAGTGTGTGT
>BDDA01000392.1:80301-107646 GCA_001662385.1 Chlamydomonas asymmetrica | reverse complement strand
CCCCCCCCCCCCCCCGGAGCTCACCTCAAGCTCTTCCAGCAGATCCTCTGCAGCGCTGCTGATGGGCGTCGTGTCCTCAGGGGTCTTGGCACCGGCAGCGGCCACAGCCCCAGCGGCTAGCGCTGCAGCCGCTGCTGCTGCAGGGCCTGCAGGTGCGATCACGGTAGATGCCGAAGCGGGCTCTGTGAAGTCATCCGAGTACGCCTTGGACTCTGCACAAACAAGTTCACGAGAAGGGGAAGGAATAGGATGATACAGGATGGCAGTACAGCACCTACAGCATTGAGACACCAGCACTTGCGCGTGGGGCTTGGCATGATGCAAACGCATATATGGCAGCTCCGAGCTTCGCCTGGCCTCCGCTGTAAAGTCTAGTGACGACGGCAGGGGCACGCTGCACCAGTGATGCCCGCAATGCGTCCTCCGACTGCCACCACCTGAGACCCACAAGCACGCTGGGTGGGCACACTGCATGCCCGCCCAGCGTGGGGCATGAGCATGGACAGGCGGCCACGGCCCTTTCGCACCACCACACCATCCCATCACTGCATTGCACCGCTGCGATGTAGTAATGTACAATACGCGAAGCACTTATGTGCAGAGATAAGAGCTTGCCAGCCAAAGGCCCACACTCCCTCAAATATGAGCCCGACAGAAATAGTGTGTAACCAGGACGGTGAGCACCACGTTTACACAGGAGGGGTTGAACTCCACCCACGCTCACACGCGCGGCACATACCTGAGACGGTGGACGCCCCGCCAGGCGGCTCCGCAGACTCCTCAATCACCGACAGCGTCGACCGCGCGCCCGCTCTGTCGCCCTCCTCATCCGCTTCTTGCAGCTCGCGCGATTCAAGCGCGGCGGAGGCCTCAAAGTCCTCGCTGTATGCGGTGACGGACGACGCGAGGGGCTTGGCGGAGGCGGCCGCACTCAGCACAGAAGCTGAGGCTGAGGCGGAGGCTGCCTCCGAGTGTACTTCGCTGTACTGCTCCTCGGGCTCACTGTACTGCTCCTCCGGCTCTTCCTCGGCCGCCCCTGAAGCGTCGCCTTCGGCACCGCTGCCCAGCAGGTCCGACGCGTCCTGAATGAGGGCGTGAACAACATAGGGGGCATTTTCATTCGGCATACAAGCACAGGGATGGCCATTGCGTGTGCAAATGCAGCTCGTTGCCTTCTCAATGCAAGCCAGCATTCTCCACATCCTAGCAAACCACATTCTGCCGTACCGCTGATGCAACGCACCGCACGGCAACGCTGCATCAGTAATGCTACATTCAGTGATGCTACATTCGCTGTGCGTGTCAGAATCCCCAGCATGCGCTCACCAGGACAACCTCCCTCTCGGATCCTTCGCCAAGCAGGGTACGCACGCTGCGGCTCGCCGCCACCTCGCCCACCGACGACGCCGTCGCCTCGGCGCCGAGCTGCCCCGAAACCACACGTGCCGCCTCATCACTGGCGCCGCTGGCGCCGCCGATGCTTCCCACGTCCTGGACAAGGTCTTCGGCAAAGTCAACGGAGTAGTCATCAGCGTCCCCGCCTTCCTCCTCCACATCCTCAGCTTCCTCTACCTCCTCACCCTCCTCGTCCTCATCCACGTCGTCGAGTTGGGATGCCACAGCTGGAATGGAGCCGGCCTCACGCGGCGCTGGAATGGAGGAGAGGATCTCGGCGGATGTACCGCCAGCAGATTCAGGGACAAGATCGTCATCGTACTCAACCTATTGGTCATAGATAAGATACGGTAGTAAGCAGACGGAAGCAACACTCAGGCAATGAGTTTTGTGAAGCTGCAGTGACTCACAATTGCTACCATGCCCACGTATTTGGGCTGAGAGAGATATGTCACACGGGGAGATATCATAGCCTGAGGCTCAGCCCCACACCAGGCAAACCACCAAAGTCAAAACTTGAGTCAGCTGGGACATCTTGCGGGCAGCAGCGCCTTCACATGCATGGCGGGTTCAGACGTACCTCCTCCATGTCATCCACATCCATCAGCACCTCACGCACGCCGCCGACACTGCCGCTGCTGCTGGCCACGCTGCCCGCCGCGCTGGCGCTGCCGACGCCTTGGAGCGACGACGAGGGGCGTGTGGCGCCCCCGCCCTCGGCATCCTCCTCCTCCTCGTCCATGGAGTACTCGACGCTGCCCTCCACAGCGCTGCCGCCCTCCCCGGAGTGTGAGGCCTGGGAGCGTACCGCACTGTGCTTGGCGTCCTGATCAGGCTCCTCGTCGATGATGGAGCCCTGAGGGAGGACCCAGTGCACATATGGTTCCACTCAGGGGTGCGGAACGTTGACAGAGTCGACATCACCACACACGTCACAATGTGTTTGACGACCAGACTTGGAAGCAACGTCACATTAATGTATGAGGACTGTGGTGTGTGCTAGTACTCAACCTGCACATTCGTGCAACAACTGTGGTGATCAGAGCACGTGGCAAAGCACATGGCAAACTATGTGACGACGTCAATAGAAGCACAGCCGCAATAGGACACGACCATGATGGTTCACCTGCAGGTCGTCGCTGAACTCCACAACAGCGTCCACGTCCTCAACCTCATCGCCCTCGCTGCCCGCGCCTTGCAGTGAGGACGCAGCTGCAATCTCTTCCACAGCGCCAGCCGCAGAGCCCCCGGAGCTGCGTGACCCAGATCGAGAGCAGCCGCCCTGCACACAGGCCAACACGCACCGACAAGCGCATGCAAAAGCTGGGGCACCCATGCATGATTGCAGCTCTCAACACAGCAACCCTCCTGCTGCAAAACACACTGCCTGGCGTAATCACCAACCAAGCAACTCAATCGGCCGCCGCTTTTTGCCACGACAAGCCCCAAGTGCAGGCGCTTGACGCCCTGCTGCGGCGTGTGGTGTGACGTGAATGGTGGACGAGAAGCGGGTAGGCGCCGTGCATCAGTGCTTTTTGTCATGTATGTATGTAAAACCAGGAGCGTGTCGGCCAAGACGGCCCCCCCCAGACGGGGACCAGGCAAGTAGAATAGTGCATTTCAGCATTTGCGCGTGATGCACCCACCCGTTGGCCTCCCCGCCGGTCCGGATCTTCTGAATCCACGGCGTCCTCAGGTGTGACCCCGCTGTCAGCAGCAGATGCGCCCCCTAGCGCAATCGACGTCACTTCGTCCACCTCGGTATCGGCATCTTGGTGCTGATCCTCAACCTCCTCCATAACAGGTGACATGAGCTCCTGGACCAGGTCCGATGCATCGCGGATTGATGTTCCCGATTGGCGCTGCAAAAACAGTCGGAGGAGCACGACAACAGATCTTAGGATTTGATGCAGTACGGTTTGGAGGGCTAAAAGATCAAAGCACGCATGCATGGGGAGTGTCAGAAGAGCGTGCAAACGTCAACGCAAGCACATGTGTGCATGCGGTGTGTCAATGTGCAGTGCTTTGCAAGCCAGGCCACGCCCACCTCATCCTCGAAGCTTTCTGTGTATGCACCAGACTCCGGCGTGACGGAGCGTGACCGTCCCACCGCGCCCGCCTGCCGCCCGCCTGCCGTGTCGTCCTCCACGGAGCCAGATGCAGACGTGGAGCGGCCTGGTGGGGCGCCTGCTAGGTGGCTGCCGTATGAGGCCTCCTCTATTACTGAGCCGCTGAGAGATTTGCCCCCACCCGTCACCTGCGGCGGGGCACGCATGTATCCTCAGCTACCCATCATGCGCATTGTGCGGGCTAGAAATGATCATGAGCGATTTGCTGCCAGCTCATGCTCACTGCCAGCAGTCTGCCATGCAATGGCGTTGAGCGCTGGCGCAGCTAGACCCGTAAAGGAAGTGAGGGACCTGCTGTTTGCTGTCCGTGTATCACGTTGCAACACGATGCGCGGGAGAAGGAGCGAATCCAGACTAACGATGCCTGCAGGGCCAGCAGCATCGAGCGCGCCCGTGAGACATCAAAGCATGTGACAGTCGACCAAGAGCTACGGGAAGGCATGCAATGATGCATGCCCCTCGTAGATCTGGGTTGACTGTCACGCGCTTTGACCTCTCATGGGCGCGCTCGATGCTGCTGGCCTTGTCAACCCCCGGTGCTCCTCCTGACGTGTTAAACACCTGCCAAGCTTCGTCTCAGGCAGCACAGCATCGCGCGACCCCAAGCTGCTCAAAGCATGACCTAGTCATGTACCCGCGGCCCGGTAAATCAGAACGAAGCTGGTGGGTTCGTTGAAGCCTTACCCTCTGCTGTGGCGGCCGGCCGTACTGCGGTTCCTCCTCTACAATGGAAGATGAGTCAGCCACCGCAGATGGCGCGAAGTCCTCAGAATACCCAGCCGTGTCTACAGAGCCTGAGTCATGGTAGCGGCTGGCGGCTGCGCCCGCTGGCGCTGCCCGCTGGGAAGCCGGCAGCATGGCCAGCGGCTGAGCGCCAGCGGAGGCCGGCGCCTTGGGCGGTAGGCCTGCCGGGGCCGGCGGCGCGGCCCTCTGCGCACGAATGGCACGCTCCTACGCAACAAATAGAAACAGATCAGTGCTAGGAATTTGGCCAGCGTGTTCTGTTTTGGTTGGAATGGCGTGCATGTAAACGCATGAACAAAACCGCATTGCGGTGATGTCAGGCGGGTCTATGGAATACATGCTCGCCAGCCAGCATTCCTTCATGCATCGTCTCCCCCGCCCCCTCTGCCATGGAGCATACGGCAGCGCGTCCATGGCGTGTGCAATGTCGCGCACACCTGCGCCTCCAGCTGCTGCAGGCGCTGCTTTAACGCCTCCTCCTCTGCCTCGCGCTGCATGCGGCGCAGCTCCTTCTCGCGCGCCGCCACCGTGGCCGCCAGCGCCGCCACGCGCGCCGCCGCGCGCCTCTCGGAGGAGTCCACGGTGGAGGCGATGGACGCCGAGGGTGAGGCCGAGGGTGAGGCTGTGAACACCGCACCACACATCAGTTAGCGCACGGCAAGCACAAAACAGGGATTGACACAGGACCGACATGATGATATGGCGAGAACCCTGGCGTACATACACTTTAGGAAGCGCAGAATGCACCAGGCAGCCAGCAGGAAGTACTCACAGCGCTACAGCCACCTCCGGCCATGCAAGACTAACATTCTCGTATCCGGCGTCGCACATCTGCTGCAGGCAAGGCAAGGCAGCACAGGGCTGTGCAACGGCTTACCTGCACGCCGCGAGGGGCGCTGCCTGCTGGTGGGCGTGCGGGAGGTGTCGTGGCGCGACCGGCTGCTGCCTCCGCCCTTGCTGCGTACCTCTTCCGTGTACACGCTGCCGGATCGGCGGGACCGACCGGATCGCCCAGACCTGCAACACACGCACACAGCGGTACTGCAATGCGTTTGCCGCTGCTGCATGTTATCTTACACAGGCGCATACGGCAGCCAAGGAGACTCTGCGGAATCTCAGGCTGCGATTGTGCAAGGCACTAACACTGACGAGGGGTTCAGCACTGAGCAGCACGGATAGTCCCATAACTTCGACTCTGCTGTTTGAGGCAATCTTGGGCACGTGCGTGTTGCACCATCATCGCCTGTGCTCATGCAACTGACGCACCTGGCTGATCGATCATCCGCACCACGTGTGTCATCCTGGATAGAGGAGGATCCAGATCCACCATGGATCTGCTCAAGATCCTCCGAAACCACCTCGTCCGAGACCACATCACCGGAGCGACCCGCATAGCGCTCCTCAGCAACGACGCTACTGTGAGCCTCAGAGTACTGCACATCCGATTCTGCAATGGTCACAAGCAACAGAACCAGTGCCACAGCATTTCAACGCTAGGGATGTAGACGGCATGGGGTGTTGCTACATGGCAGTAGCGCGGCCGAGCAGTTGCACATGGCTGTACTTGGCGCAGGGCAAGCAATCATGCACAGCGCCACGACCTGCTATGTGTCCAGCCAGACCCAAGAGTGTGTGCATGGGCCACGCTATGATGCGCTATTGTTCCAGCAGCTGTGCAAATGCATGAATCCCCAGCGAAGTGGCGGTCGTGTCATACCTGGCACAGAGTCGTCTGACCGCCGTCGAGGCGGTGGAACAAATGCCTTGGCTGCAGGCTTGACGGTCGCCGCCTTCTTGGCGGCAGCGGCGGTGGTCGCAGCCGGCGCTGACGAGGGGCGTGCGGGGGACGCAAGGACCTACAGCAAGCGCAGTGAGCAGGAACACGTGGCCACAATGCGTCACGGAGACCAGCACTCACGCCCCACGCCCAAGCTGTTCGTCATTCAATTGATGCAGGCAGATTGAAAGGGCCAAAGCAAGGTCTGGCAAGCTGCTCCACAGCTTGCACCGTCTGGGTAAAACTGGGCATTCTGCATTCAGCATTCGCCATCCCGATATGAGCCATTGCGGTATTGACCACTGACATAGTTAGGACAAGGGCGCACTCAAGCGGGCCGTTCAGGCCTGCGCTACACGACACGACTGCCGCTCCCCCACCTCAGCCTTTTTGGCGTCCAGTGCCGCCAGCTGGCGCTGCATGGCCGCAATGCCGTCCATCTTGGCCTCCAGCCGCACCCTGCATCCGCAACATGGCAGCAGCGATACGCACCGCACTTAGCGTGCCTGGACAGGCCTGAAACAGGCAGCATGTGCAGGAATGATAGTGTGGAAGGCATGCACCTGCAGTCCCGCAAAATGAGGTGCCGGGTGCAGCTTGGAGTCAACATGCCTCTGGCAATCAAGCACACACTCCCAGCTGATCACCCTGCATCCCGTCTGTCCTCACGCCCCTTGCTGCCATGCCAGTGATACTGCATCATCAGCATGCATGGCCGCCCGACCGTCGCACCTGCGCTCCGTGTCCCGCACATCCCGCTCCTTGCGCCGCAGAGCCTTGGCCAGCGCCGCCGCCTGGCGGTCCATGTCAGCCGACATCGCGCTCAGGTCCGAGCGCCGGTCGTCGTAGTCGCTGGTGGCAGTCACGCTGGTGCGCGCGGTGGGCGCAGCGGACGCTGCGGCTGAACGACGCGGGCCACTGGGTTTCGCGCCTGCATGAGCGCCGCAGGTACGTACGATGATATGATACCCCCGCTTGCATGGCACAGCAATAGGTGTACTGGTAGGCAGGTCATGCAGCAGCAAATGAGAAGCCTGTGCGAAACCCTAAACAACTTATCTTCGGCCATTCCCACCCGCCACCCCACCACCCCATTCCGTGTGAAGCGTGGCCCACCCATCCCATCCCGACCGACCCCAAGCCGACCATCCCAATCCCTCAATCCTCCTACATGCAGAACTGCTTGCTACATTTACTGTCTTTTGCTGAATAATGCTGCAGCATACGAGGTATCTTGGCATGGGTATGGCATACACGATCACTGACCTGGCACAGCCATGCTGCGCGTGGCCTCAAAGTCCTCGCTGTACTGCTGCGTGGCAGCATCAGGGACGCTCTGCAGCGATTCAGCGCTGCTCTCTGCACGCGCCGCCGCAGTTCCACCTGGAGCGCGCCTGTGCTGCTGCTGCTGCTGCTGGCCCGTGCGCAGGTCGGGTGCGGGGTGGTAATCGCCGCTGCCGCTCATTTCCTCCTCCACTACGTCATCATCGTCTTCTGCTTCTTCGGCGTCATCCCGATCATCGCCATTGCTGATGTGGCTTTGCTGAGGCGTGAGCCGCTGCGACAGCACCTCCACAATGTCGCTGATGATGCCTGCCAGGCAGCACAGCAGAGGACAGGGCGGGACACCGGTAAGTGGGTGGAAGAACACGGTAAACAACCAGGGCACGGCACCTCAGCATTTGGACTACCGTACAGCAAGCGCACCCCATGTGCGCTAACACAATGTGACGTACGCAGGTAGGCACATGGACATCACAGGATATGGTAATGGAGCACGTAGAGTGAAGCAATTGTGCTGGCAGCAAGGCCTTCTGGCAGCGCATGACGCACTTTGCGAGGATCGTCGGCGCAGCTTGCCGGCGCCGGCGGCGCCGCCCTGCCTCCGCTGCTGCTGCTGCTGTGCGTCGGAGCGCGCGTGCACGTGGCGCGAGGACGGCATGGCGCTGGGCGCCTCGGGCTCAAACTCCTCAGTGTACTCTGCCGGGATGACAGAGGACTCCTCAACGGCCATCGCCTCTGCCACACACACATCAACATATGCGTCATTGGCGCGAAGGTCAGTACAAGGACACATGGCAGGGCCGCCTCTCTGGCTGTAAGCGTACGGTATGTAGTCAATGTGTGCGATCGTGTGAGTTCGTGAGCTGCTTCAAGGGAGGCCAGCAAGCCCATTCCTTTTACACGACGGCCCAGCGCAAAGGCACGAACCTGGCCCTGCACCCAACCGACGGATTGGGGATGAGGATGAGCGCTTGTGCTGACGTGGACTAGGTCATGCAACATTTCCACCTAAATGCCTGCATATGCACCAATGACACCATAATGAGCATTCCATTCACCTGCTTCCATGGACTCCTCCATGATATCGCCGCTGCCGGACACTGCAGCGGGTTGCTGCTGCCGTGCCGCAGGCTGCTGCTGCGGCCCCGCCCTACGTTTTGCGGGCGGCGGTGCTGACGTGGGCGTGCCCTGCTGCAACGGTGTCCGTGCCGATCCGAGACCACCACCGGGCGATGCGCCGGGCGAAAAGCGTGATGTGAGGGAGGTGAGACGATCCAGGTATATCTGCATGCGGGCGAATTCAGCCTTGGATGCCTGCACCTGACGCAGAAGGTCAGCTGAGTCAGCCTCGTACTGCATGCGCACCATGCGCTGAGCCCGGGCAATGGCGGCGCGTCGCTCCGGAACCGCCTCGCCTGCAAGCTCCAGCTCCAGCTTGTGAAGCTTCCCGTCAGCGACAGCCTGAAGGCACCCCCGAGATTATCAACAGTGCAACACCATACAGTCAGTGCAAGCGCCAGCGTCAGTGTGTGGGTGTGGTAATTAGCAGTGTGACACAAATTAATGACATACGGTAGGCAGTAAAGCAGCGCTGCAGAACAATACAATAGCAGACGTTGCCAGCCATAGATAGCTCAAACACGTGCAACGGAGGGAATGGGCGGAAGCAGCGGCGAACCGTCTCTTACCCGTGCTTGTCGCAGGCGCTCATTGAGTCGGGCCTGCTCCTCCTGGCACGACTGCTCCAAGCCGTGCATGTAGCTGAGCATCATGGCGTTGTCTACACCCATGCCGCCACCCAGACCACCACCATCGTAGCCTGGATGCTGCTGCTGCTGCTGCTGGGGTGGGGAGGTGAGCGCGTGGTGCGGCTGCTGCACCGCACCAGGCTTGGGAGTGGCCATCACGCCGGCAGGGCCCGTGGAGGAGCGGCCATGGCGGGCGGCACCGGCTGAGTCAGCGGTGCCGGGCCGGCTGCTACTGGCGGAGTACCGCTGGGAGGCGGATGCAGGGTGCTCCTCGATCTCCTCCGCGATAGAGCCCGACCCTGCAGCGCAGAATCACCGCAAGTCATCACCCACCGCAGCGTACCCAGGCTGAAAAAGGCAGAAACGATGCAGGCAGGCAGGATACAGGCTGGGTAGCACGTGCGCGACACAATGTTCCCATGCCCCTGCGCTACACTCGGATGACGGGAGGAATGCAATTACATAAATAGCGTAATGATTGAGGGACAATATGCAAGCATAACGTCGCCGATGGCCTCCGCTGCAATTTGTAGCAGTTGTGCAGGCCCCTACGTAAGTAAGCATCCATTCAAAATGTCAAACCAGCCATACTCACCCCCAGCAGCTCCCGCATGCTCTTCCTCCTCCATAGCGTCCTCATCGTACACCATAGAATACGACGACGGGTCGGCCGCCACACCTTGCGCGCCCCCGCTGCGCCTACCGGACCGACCAGAGACCGGCGCCGACATCACCGTCTCCGGGACGGAGCTTTGTGAGGCCGCCTGTGAGGGCCGCCGGCCGGCGGCGGGGCCCCCGGTCGGCAGCGCGCCACTGGCGGAGAGCACGCTCTCGGTCTGCACGCTAGCGCTGGCGCGGCGGGAGCCATGCTGCACACCTGAGCCGTAGGAGGGTACCTCTGTGGCGTCGTCTGTGTAGGGGATGCTCTCGGCGATGGACATCATGCTCTTGCTCACCTCGGGCCGAACCCCTGCACCGACGCGCACTACACACACATGCACACCACGACAGCCGCCAGCTCAGCCCGGACACCTCGCCACCCTCAGGTGCAGTTCCCATCATCACGCATAACAAGTACACTGCACGTCCCCACGGAAAGCATACTGCATGGCCCCACGAGAACCAAACACTCCTAAACACACGCCCACACGCACGCACACGACCACATGGTGGCAATACATCAGGATGGCGGCCTGGAAACGGGCTACCCGGTTCCCAATGTGTACCAGACGTGTCTCCCCAAGCGTGTCTCCCTTTGAACTTGAAGCGCGTTCACACACATGCGCACGGGCGGCGCTGGCATGGAAGAGAGGCGTAGATAGCAAGTTAGCACCTGGTCTACCTAGCCTGCCATGTGATGACCCCTCGCACAGAATCCTGTGTGAGCATACTGTACGCACGTGCATGTGAAGGCAGCACCAAGGCCAGGTTGGGGTTGCATCAAGCCAAGCAAGCGCTGCTCAGTACAACGTAAACCCCACGATACACCACCACATGCGGGTGTCGTACCTGGCTTGCCGGCCTGAAAGGCCACGCCCTCGTCCTCAAAATCTTCAGAGTACTCTGACGGCACGGCAGTGGTGGCAGTGCCGCCAGAGACGCGACGCTGCATGCCCCGCTGGCCCGCCCCCGACGACAACAGTAATGATGACGGCGCAGAGGGCTGCCGCCGCAGCGTCTGCAGGTGCAGCTGCGAGGGCTCCACGAGGGTGCCCACAGCAGCGACAGTCTGGGTTTCGGAGCTGGTGGTATACGGCATGGTGTGCGCCTGCACGCCCACGTCTGGGCGGCGCGGGGTCGGCAGCGTCTGCGCCTCGGCGTGCATGACGCGGTTGCGGGAGAGCTGCTGCAGGAAGATGCTGGTGACGGAGGTTATGCCGGAGAGCGTCTCCTGGTGGAGTTCCTTGCGCAGGCTCTTCTCAACTTCCTTCAGCCGCTCCTCCTGCTCACGTGCACGCTCCTCCTGCAACAACACGTCACACACATGGCGGCCACGCACGCATATGCATACTGCACGGCCCCACAGGAAGCGCACTGCATGGGCCCCCTGGGAAGCGAATTCCTAGCACACAAGGCCGCAGGTCAACCACAATCCAACACTGCAACTTTGTGGCAAGTGGCGACCGGCCAGATCCCAACAACCACCAGGTGCGCGGCTGCCGACTTCGTACAGGGTTGTACACTTGTCCTGGAGGAAAGGGCTACACATAACACACATGCTGCCAGACCAAGTGGACCATACACACGAGCTTGCACGCGCAGAGTGTGTCGTGTGTTGTGCTCACCGCCTCGGCCTTGGCGCTGCGCCCAACGCCCGCCTGCTGCTCCAGCAGCATGGACCTGTCCAGCCGCTGCGCGATGCGCTGCGCCTCGCGCTGCACGCTGGCCACCATGCGCGCGTTGTGCATCAGCATCATCTCGTGCTCCGCGGCCGCAACCTCGTCGAAGCTGTGGCGGTCACACGCACAGAGGACAGAGGCAGCAGCGCAGCACACGCTCAATACAGGCTGACCAATGATCGCATCAAGCATGCACAGCAACTATGCCATGCAACACCGGAGGCGCATGATGCACGTAGCGATTGTGTGTGTGTTACACACTCAAGTGCAACCTAACCTCACAAAGGGTAAAGGCTGCCAGGACAGTCAGCAACATAGCAGCGTTATCACGGTGTGAATTCCGAATGCCGTTGCCGCTTGCAGCATGCATAGCTTGTGATAGGTTCCTTTACGTGCATGTTCATGATCTTCTGTTTTTTGCTTTGGTGAGGACATGGCATTTACGCACCCACCTCTTCAGAGTGTCTTGCATCTGCCTGGACAGCTCCTCAGGGGCCAGCCGCACCCGGCCCACCACACCAGATGGCTCCTCATCCACAAAGCTGACCATACGCGGACGCGTTGGTGGCTGCTGCGCGGGCTGCTGCCCCCCTGGCTGCTGCTGCGGGGACAGCGATGACGGTGCGGGCGGTGGCGGCAGCATAGGGCTGTCCATGGCAGAGAGGCGGGCGGCGGCAGCAGCCGTCTGATGCTGCTGGTAGCGATGGATGAAGCTGCCGGGAAGCTGCTCGCCTGTTGCGGTGCCTGATGAGGCATGGCGGGTGGGTGAGGAGGGCATGCTATATCCTGTGTCGGTACCGCCGTGCTGCAGCTGCTCCTGTTGCATGGCAGCCACCGCAGCCTGCGATTCCTTAATGGCTTGGTCCGTGGTGATGATGTAAGGCGGGAGGGACATTACGAGGTTCCTGGCAGCGCTGCCCGCCAGCATTGGCTGCGGGGGCGGCGCAGCATACGGGTCAAGAACGCTGTCGTCACCTGCAACGCGCACACCATCAGCACAGAATAGCGTTTGAACATGGATTTTGCAGCATGTGGTCCCCCCACGGCTCGGAGCAGCTGCCGAGTTACGCACACACGAGCAAGTGTCGATTGAGCGCTAAGCAGCATCTACTCATGGAACCCCGGCAGGCAAGCGGGTTACTTCTTACCAACACCGGTGTCTTTCAGTACAATCCTCGTAATGGCAGGCTTGGGTGGCGGGGAGGGCTGTTCCGTTGGCACGATCAGCGTGGGGCCGTTAGCTCGCGGCACCACGAGCACGTCCGTGACGCCGTCGCCACCAGCGGCAGCGGAGTTGGCCTTGCGGGAAGTTGCAGCGCTGCTGCCGCTTTGCAGGCGGAGGATCTTTGGCACGGGCGCCATAGCGCCCGCTAGTAGGTTGATGATGCTGTTGGGGTCACCTACGCGCCAGAATAGCGGCAACCGGCATTGCAGGACCGTGAATGCGAGTGCACTGGCAGGTCAGCACAATGGAAAGGTTCCATTGTTCGCCATCTCTTGCCAGTGCCTGATGGTATTTGCTATGCGGGTGCATACAACAATTCGGTATTGCATTCAAACGCTGACAATTTACTCTCAAGCGTCTTGAAAGCTCATGGTTGCACCTGGCAGCTTCACAGGTCCTGGCATGGCGTCCTGCACGGCCCCCAACCGATATTGCTCCTCCTCCTCCTCCTCCTCTGTCTGCTGCTGGGAGCGCGCCTGGGCCGCGCTGGTGAGCAGCGCCCGCTGCGCCGGCCGCAGCCGCACCGGGCTGGAGGCCGCCTCGTGGCGCTGCACGATCGCCTCACAAGGCTGCGGCGGGCCGCGGTCGCTGGCGGCGGTGATGCTGTCAGGTGAAGCAGCCAACACAGTAGGAATAACAGTATAGCACACCAGCACGAAGGGCAGCGCAACATCAGCATTTCATAACACAAGCACGCTCTCTTGAGCAACCAGACGTTCTGCACACACCGCGAAAAGCAAAACAGCCTGCAACCCGATTAAGTTGGCAACATCAAGCATGGAGGAGAAGGACTGCTCATACCAGTGTGGCTGGCCCACGCAGGTCTGTTGGACTACCGCTGCTGGTGCGTAGCACCAACAGCAGTGCCCTTCGTGATGACACCCACACACACCCCACCTTGAGGAACCCGACATGCTCATCCGATCGCCATCGCCATCCTCCCCGTCCGCCTCTTCTGGCTCCTCAAAATCCTGTAAATGCAGGTCCTCGCTGCCAGCAGCAGCGGCGCCTCGGCGTGCATACCGAGCACCACCCTCAGACATCTCGGCATCATCCTCATCATCACGACCATTGCCATCATGATAATGCGCAGCGGCGGGGCTGCGGTCAGTGATATCACCGCCATCGCCGCCGTCATCAGAGCCCGGCTCACTGCTACCGTTGCCGCTGCCACCGCTGTCATCCTGGTCGTGGTAGTCGGCGGGTTCACCTTGCATGCGCTGCCCAAGCACGGCCTCGTCTATCAGCATGTCCTGCAAGACAAACGAGGTACGTTGCAGATGGGACGTGAAGGAAAGGAGTGGCTTGCCACACACCGCCAAGCAAGTTGTACAGGCATGTCAAGGTTGTGCGCCCCTCAACCTCTTCAAGGCTGAGCCCCTTCAAGGGGGGCGTGGCGCAAGCCAAAACCACAAAACAAGGCCGTTCAGTGCTGTACACTTCAGACTGCAAGTCTGCATGGCCCCATGGGAGTCTCTTTCGGACACACTATTTGTCACATACACTGGCATTCCTCACCTGCAGCGCGCTCATGCGCAAGGCGATGCCTGGAGCGCCACCTGCAGACGAACCTTGTGACGGCGGCAGGCTGCTGCCTGTGGACCGCCCACCCGCGCGCGCCGCCCACTGCTGCTGTTGTACCTGCCCATAGCCACCCTGGTGCGCAGGCTCATGCCAACCGCTGCCCACGAGCTGCTTTGAAGCTGCTCGGCCGTGCACACTCCTGCCAGCCGGCATCTCAGCGCCCCCCACATCCATGAAATCTGACGCCGGGGGCTCGATCGCGCTGCTTGCATTGGAAAATCGACGCGTGTGGCGCTGATCATGATCGTCAATCTCGCGGCTGCTGGGACGAGCGGGTCCAGAGGCGGCGGCAGCAGTGGTGGTGAGCGCCATCGTGGTTGGGATTTGGATGACGGGCCCAGGAGGGGGTTCTGCTGGGATGGGCAGCGCTGGTGCAACGAACTGCGGCCCTTGTAGCTGCTGGTGCTGCGCAAATGACTCCAGGTGAAGCCGAGAGTAGCCCCGGCCCTGAGGCTGCACCCGCAAACGCGGTGAGACGCACAAGCCGAAACACCAGACAGCAACCATCCGTAAGACACCAACACCATACAAAACGAAGATCCGAACAGCAGGCTGATTCCTTGCATCATCATTGAGTCCTGGATGCAGCATGCAGAGAGCGCTCAGGACAAAACCCAGCTTCATCAAGCGTGCTGCAACCTGCAGACGGGCAGGCATCTCACCTGACTGACAACCGAATCGAATGCGCTCGTGGCCTCAGACTCTGTGGTGAGGCGTGGCTTCTTGGAGTGCTGCTGCACCAACCTCAGCGGGCTCTCCCCGGGCGCGCCCTGGTAGCCCAGGTCCGCAAGCCCGCTGCCCACCTGCGACCGCGAGCACACAATGAGATCAAGTGCATGGCGGTCAGCCTGGCGCACAGGGCAGTGGCACTTAGACAGCAACACGGGACGCATGCAGCTGTGGGTGTGCGCAGCAACGCAGTGACTGCATGCCCGTTGATTTTGATTCAACACCGTACAGCAGGGGACAAGAATGCCCTGGTGGTGGCTTGCACCACTCATACTGTGCTGGCATGCTGCGCAATACGGACCACACACCTGCACGCCTGAACTGACACTGCACTGTGCACGCCTGATCAATTAACCATCCCCTAATGGCCCATGAGGCACCCGGATGTCAAGTCAATCAGTCCCACCTGCACGCCTTCGTCAAACACCACCTTGGCAGGTGACATGGGCCCCGCCATGGACATCGTAGCAGCAAGCGAACCCGCGTAGGGCTGCTGATACGCTGCCGACATAACGTCATGGGGAGGCCAGGCGGGGTGCGGGGCGAGAGGCGGATATAACGGATGCTGCTGCTGGTGCAGCTGCACCTGCTGCTGCTGGCCTGGACTGTGGTGGGAGGGCTGCGAGGGTGGCGCGCCCCCCTGCGTCGACCGCATAGGGGAGGAGGGCGCCGGGGAGGGCGACGCAGAGCGAAGCACTACACCGAACGACGGCTGAGCCTCCGGCGCCGCTTGCAGCTGGAACGCCTGCTGCTGCTGCTGTGGAGGCGGCAGCGCTTGCTGGCCTGCCATGCTGGGCGGTTGTTGGCCCGTCGTGCCCTGCTGCTGGTGTTTTAGCGCCTCCACGCGCTGGACGAGGTCGAACGCGACCTGCATAAGGTCGCTGATTGGGCCGCCCGCATGCACACGCATCCTGGCCACCTCATCCCTGACCGCCTGATCCAACGCTCCGCCGCCGCCGCCGTCCGATCCACCTGCGGCAGCACGGTGCTTTGCCGCCCTGGCCCCACCGCCTGAGCCACCGGTAGCTGTCGACCGCAGGCTGCGCTGCTGCTTGCGCTTGCGCGCAGGCGCGGCATCGATGCCGTCACGTGTGGCGGAGGACGAGCGGCCAGCGCCGCGGCCAGCCGAGACCGCACGTTTGGAGCCGGCAGTGGCCCCGCTCGCCAAAACCAGGGGCGACCGCTGCCGGCCCGCCGAAACGGCACGCTGCGCGCTCGTGCTGCGCGGCCGGAGGCTGCGGGAAGCGGTTTCAAATCTTGCAACGCCTGACTTTGCTGCGCGATCCACTTCCATGAGCTGTGCCCGCAGCTTGGCCTCGAATGCTTTCTTGGCAGCAATTCGGGACTCGATGTCCAACGGGCGGGCGGCGTTGGCGGTGGTGTTTATGCCACGCACAAGCGAGCCCAGTGAGTACATGGACGCCTGCGCAGAACGATTAGAAAGAGCTGACCAAGCTAAGCCACAGGCCAAAACCTTCCCACATCACTTGCCTTAACAACACAAGTACACAACCAAGGCAGGGCAGCAGCTAACACTTAATAACAGGTAAGAGTTGTGTTGCTATGGCCTGCATATGTGTTGGCCAGCAGCATGCAGAGGCAGGACTTGCCAATGCAGAGCACAAGCGGGGTTCATGTAAGGGAGCTGCAAGGGAACGCAGACGTGAGGTGCAACGAGGGCTGCCCGGACCATGAATTCTCACCACATCAGCGTCGCTCCTGCGCGATCCACCGCGCCGCGGACTACTGTCAGGCGGCTGAGGGTGCGGCGGGTGCGGGTGCACCGTTGCTGCCATCACATCCGCTCGTGTTGCAATCGCCAGCGGCCGTGAGGGTCGTGAGGAGCCCTGCCGGTACACGCGCCCATGCACCATGACGGTATCTGGCTCGCGCACCCGCACCACCTGCGGCCCCGCGGCGTAGTCCTCGCTGACTTCAGAGCCAAGGCCTGAGCCTGCCCCGAAACCGCCGAAACCGCCAGCGGGCTCGAGGAACCCACCCGGGCGCACCGGCGGCGAGCCGCTGCGCCGTCGTGTGGCGGCGGCGGCCGCACGGGCCTCATGCATGATCGCCTCGTTGGTGTGCAGCGGCACTGGGCGCCGCAAACGGACCTCAAAATCGGGCCCGTTCGGGTCGTCCATGCGAGCATCCCCCATGCGCGCGTACGCGGCTGCAGACACACGATTGGCGGTGGCCAGCGCCGCTGCTGCTGCAGGATCCGGCTCCGGCACGATGTCCACCCATGCAGGGCGTGGGTGCTGGCCCCGGCCCGGTGCTTCTATGGGAGCGTTGGCAGCGGCTGCGTACTTATGCGCTTTCTGCAAGCACGACCGGGCATGCGCATGCGCATAGATTGCAGCAGCAGCAGAGCAGGCCACTGCTGGTCTTTTGCATGATAAGGTTGCAAGCGGCCTCGCACTGCGACCTGCCTCACCCGTTCCGAACTGGTTTACGCACGTTCAGCCGCGTCTATCAGGGGCGCATCACCAGCGCTATGGCAACATGCGCATCCCACATTCCCATGCATCCTGCCTTGGAAGGCCGATCAGGACGGCGCAATGCGCATGGCTGAAGCGCCTGACGGCCTGTCCCTATCTAAAGCACACAGTACAGTACCAGCACCAGCGCCTTACCTCGCGTGCTCGCCTGGCCTCCTCCTGCATGACTCGTCGCGCCTGCGTGCGCGCGTCCTCCTCCGCCTGCTTCTCCAGCCGCACCTTCTCAGCCATCTCCGCCTGCTTGCGCCGCATGTACTCCTGGCAGGGCGAAGATGAGGGCGGAGCAGGGTTGGGAGTTGAAGGCAGGGTCAAGTTGAGGGCAGGGTAGAGTTGGGAGTTGAGAGTTATCAGTTTATCATGGGCATGAAGCGAAACACAACATGTGGGCTGGGGCCGCTCCTGAGATTGAGGCTGGCAGAAAGGGGATTAGCCGTTTAGAGTGCATCACTCTGGCTTTGGGCATCTTACGTGCGCCCTGAACCGTGCATGGGCTGGGGGGATACGTCCCTTGATGGAGTGGCACACGGCCGCAGCCTGGCCGGGCATCAGCTGGCCGGAAGGTAGGTGCCGCACATGACAACGCAGCAACCATGCAGCATGGGGCACCACGAGTGACTGTTAACATACCAGTCCCATGCAGAGGCTTGCTGATGAAACGCACACAATGCATCACAAACTTCTTTACAAAACTGCAGGGAATCATGCGTGACTGACGGATGATGATTGACCCACCCCTGGCATGCCCCTGCACCATGCAGCCCTGCCACACCTGCAGTTCGGCTCGTGCGACCGGGTCCAGGTCCTTCATCCTTGCTGCTGTGTTGGGCCCTGGGCTGACCTGTCGTGGCGGCGGCCCCGCTGTCACAGCCTGCATCTCCTGCACCGGGACAGCCGCCACTGGCGGCGCGTCACCGCTGACCGCACTGGGGTGCAGCTTCATGTTTTGCCGCCACGGCTTCGGATCCATGGGCTTAGCCTCCGGCTCCTGCTGTTGCTCCTGAGACAGCTCTGCCAGGCGTGGGTTCCCTCCTTTGGAGTCTTTCGGCGGCCGCGGCTTGATCGGCAGCGGCCGTGGGCTGGGCACGCGCGTGACTTCGGTCGCGGCCTCCAGCGCCGCGAGTGACTTGCTGGCGGTGCCAGAGGCCAGGGAGGCTTGCTTGGCGGCGGCGCGCTCAGCGGCCTCCTGGCGCTTCACCGCGTTGTCGCGCTGCAGGCGCTCCACAAAGGCGGCGAGCGTGGCGTGGCGTGCGCCCTGCTCGGCCTGCTTGGTGAGCACTGGGTTGGGCAATATCTGCGCTTGCAGCCGAATGGGTATGCACATGGGAACGATCGCAGCGCAACAATCAGCATTTGATTGCACCATAGACCTGTGCACAGGTCACGAATGTGAACGGTCGTGTGCAAGGCCATGCCGCAGGCTGGCAAAATCACCAAAAGAGTGCACATGTGCAGCGCCAATCGGAGCCTGCCTGAGACATACAGCCACACGGCAGAGAGAGGATGCCGTGGAAAACGCGTGTTTCCACAGCACTGTGCCGCTGCGCGCAAGGCCTGCAACAACATGAACGTCCTCTCTGCTAAAGCGCAGTCCTGCAGCATGAACGTCCCTGTGACATGGGAGCCGGCATGGACCGCTTGCAACTTGTGCCATCAGACCGTGACACCGCCACTCACCTGCAGGTCACGCTTCACGCTGTCACCCTTGGCCGGCGCTGCGAGCTTGAGTTTCTGAGAAATGTGAGCGGGCGCGCGGCCTGACCCAAATGGCGGCGCCGGCCCCGCCCGCATGGCAAAAGCGCCTGCGCCGTCTGGACCTGCAGGCGGTCGCTGCGAGATGACTGCTTGGAACGCAGCAGGGGCTGGCGCAGCAGCAGGCTCTGTGGCAGTGTGGGGCTCGGCCGAGGGGCCAGGGCGCAGGAGCGACCGAGCACCCCGCACGCCCTCCTGGAGGTCACGTGCCACGGATGCTGGCAGCGGCGAGCGTGAGCGTGCGTCGCCCCCGCCTGCATACTCCTGAGCGTGCCGACGCTTCTGGCGCTGGGCGGTCACCATGGCCAGCTCTAGGGGGGCGTAGTTAGCCACGAGCTCAAGGAAATCCGAATTGATTTTTGCGTTGGGCGCCCACCCCTCATCGTGCTGTTCATCAGAGCCGCTGCTGAGTTCGGGTGCAAGGGCTTGCTGCTCAGGCGCGGCCAGGTGTGAGGCCGCACCACCAGGCTGAGAGCGCATGCTGCGACGCGAGGAGGTTGCAGAGGCAAGCCCAAGCACCCCTGGCTTTGGCAAGTGCTGCTGTTCCTGTGCTGCCATCAATTCATCCCTCCTGCTGTCAGGCGGGGGAGGTGCCACTGTCAAGCGCACATACAAAACCACCATGATTTATACATCTCAAGGATAACGCCTCAGGCCTGCTTTGAACCAAGGCGCTGTAGCACACAGCCCTTTGCGCTCTCCAGCGCCAACCGCACTGGCCAAGCGTCACTCTTACCATTTCTAGGGCCTGATACGCGAACTGACTGCACGTGCTGCCCGCTGACGTGCCCAGAAGCTTGCCCTGCCATGCAGTTGTCACCAATAAGCATACAGAGGCAGGCATTAGCACTCTTGACTGAGGTTGCAAGCGAAGCATTCGTTGCCATGGCGCAAGCTCAACACGCACAGGCCAACCTGTACGCCATGTGGATTCCTCAAGTACGAGGGTCTGAAATGTCGTAGGCTGGTCCATATCTCATGCCTTTATCAGGACATATGCTCAGCGCCGCCCAAGATTTTCATCGCGCGTGTGCTGTGCCTGCCACCTCCTACAGCGACAGGCGGCCGCTACGCTGCTGACATACACTGCAGTCACTACACTGATTCAACAACGGAAGTTGGGGGAGCTAATACCTTTGCAGCAGCCATACTTGAAATAGTCTACGATTTGGCCCCGGTCAAACGTCAGCTAGCGGTAAGTCAGCTTCAAGCCGCATAGAGCGCAAGGGTGGTTATAAGTTTGTCGCTGCCTGGAGACTACATTCAAGCTACTCCTGCTGTACCTGTATGCCTCGCAACTTCCTAGGTTGCAAAAGTCGGTCGGTGCATGCCGCAATCATGTGAGACCCGCGATTGTTACTTGGCTGAGCGACCTTTTAGACACTTGCATTCAAACGTCTGACCAAGTTGCAATGCTGTTGCTTGGCACTGGTGCCACCTACCACCTGCCTACTACTTTCCTTGAGTTGTGGCCATCATATGAGCTGGTGAGAGCTGAGCCGGTGAGGAGCCCACATAACAAAGCCAGCCAGGACAGAGGAGTCGCTGCTTACAGCGGTACATGGCGTTTAAAGTACCGTTCAAACACAGTCAGCAAATGAATGTCGTGTGCACATCCTTGGGGCTTGTTGCGAGTCGCTGGCCACGGTGGTCAGCAGTGAGCATTCGGTAGATGAGGCAGGCAAGGTTCCGAAAACAGACGAAGAAACAATCTGTGTGCAGAGAAGATGAGCGGATGACGAAGAGCGAACAACAGGCAATTGGTGCTGTCAGAAGCAGGGGGTCCCGGGCGCAATACCAGCACAGCCAACAGAGCAAGCTCATACATAGTTGACACAGAAATGGTGAGAGGGTGATAAGAGCAAACAACAGGCAACTGGTGCTGTCGGAAGCACGCAGTTTGGGGCGATGCTGCCACGACCATCATATGGCAAGCGGTACGTGGTTGTTCGGCTGCCAACACTGGGCTGAGGGCCAGCGTGAAGTAGGTCAAGCACAACACAACCATGGCCGGCAGTTGGAGGCGTGTGTGGAGCAAGTGTGGGTAGACTTGTGTCAAAGCGGCTGCCGGCGCTGACCGTGCAGGCATGCTTGAAAGGTTCGATAGGAGATCAGGTGGCGCTCCGTCCGCTTAAGCCTTAGGTTGCTTGGCGGTCCACTTGACCATTTCCGCCTGGTATGCGGCCTGCGCACATAAAACGGGCGTGACGGAAAAGCACGCTATTTCAAAAAACAGCCTCAACAATGACAGGGTAGGAAAAGGCGGCAGCCTCAGCAGGACTCGTACATGGTATACAATAAAATTGAAAACTCATACGGCAGCACGAAAGAGCGAGTCCGGCCCAAGGTGCTCTGACAAGGGCTTTGCGTCTTAACCGCTTCTGCTGCGCAAGATCTCAGGCAGGCAACGCGCAGTCCTGCCACACGCCACTACCACCACACCTGATATGTAGCCTTCTCGTTCTCGGGGAGTGCCTTCCATGCGGCACCAATGTGCTTCGCGAGCTCGGTAACCTTCAAGCCCGGGTACTTGGCTTTCATCTCGGGTCGCACATCCCTGGCATACAGCATGTAACCTGACAAGGGCCTGGCATTCGCCGCCTTCGTCGCCTTCAGCTCTGCCTGTGGTGTGGAACAAGCAGGGACCATAAAGGGTGTCAGCGCAAGCGCGCAAGCTGGCTCTTCCCTCACGAGATCTGACGGGGCTGACGGCGAGCGGCAAGACTTGCACACGACGGTTTCAGCAGGGCAACCACCCTCACCCGCTGGGCATCGGCCTGTGCCTTCAGCTTTGCTGCCTCTTCCTCATAAGGAGCCATTGCTGCGGGTGACAGCGCCTCGAAAGCCGCGCGCACGAGCTTGCCACGCTCAGGGAGGGTCTTGGCCTCGGGGTTGGCTGCAATAATGGTCTTAAACTTCTCCTTTTGGAAAAGCTGGAACGCCGTGAGGGCGCGCTTGACTGCAGGAGCGGCCCTTTTCTTTGGGGCCGCCTTGGCTGGGACAGCAGCAGGCTTGGCTGCCTTTGCAGGAGCAGCAGTTCCGACCTTCTTGACCGGGGCGGGAGCTGCTGCCTTCTTGGAAGCAGCTGCGGGCCCTGCCTTCGAGCCCGTACTCTTGGGAGCAGGCTTGCCGTCTGCAGCGACGCGCACCACGAGCAGCCGAGCGCGATGTTGGACATGCTGGGTCAGAGGGAGTTGGAGGGACATAGTGGCCATCATGACGCAAACGGGGGTTGGAAAACAGTGGACGGTCGTTGAGGTGCGCTGGAGTACGCAAAATGGCGACTTGAACTTGCTGCTGCTGCAGGTAAGTGCTTTGCCAGCGACGGTGGGGGCTTGTGATTGAGAGACTGGCTGGCAGGCCATCACATTCTCATTTCAAAAACCGATGAATGCGCCCAATGAAATTCCCCTCAAAACCCTCGACTGTCACCCTCGGCTGTGTTTTTGCTGCCCAACTGCAATTGCACGGCAAGATGTTCAATTCTGCTGTGGTGCCTACGCCTGTGGCTCATAGGCAGGCGCAGCGTGCAGGTACGACCGCAAAACTGCACCCGCGCGTGTCCACACCCACACAGCACTGGCAGGTGGCCAGGGGAGACTTGCCTCCGCCCACACCATGCCGGAAGCACGGAGGCCAACCCAGAGCTGCTGGCGTTGTGTTGTGCACACTGCAAAGTGTCCAGCAGCGCGAACAATCCTGTTAGCGCCATGGCACCCTGGCGGTGCCTCAGGTTGGACTGAGCAACTTGCACAGCCGCTTTCCACGTGCAGCCCCAGATTCATTACTGTGCTTGACGCGCCAGGCCCCTGCCAGTGTCCCTGCTGCTGCTGCTGCTGCAGACGCAAACGCGCCTCAGGGTCAGCATCACAGCAAGATTGGCTTCACATCACTTGGCCAAACCGGCCATGACTGATCAATTGATCAATTGACTTGGATTTGCTCGGCCTGAAGGCTATGTGATGGATCAACTGCTGCGTACAGCAACACCCCATGGGAACAGCTTGCCTCGGCAGCCGGTACCTGTTTGCACCCTGAGAGTGCATGCGGCATGCCCCGCCGCGACCTGTGCGGCCTGTGCACGATTCCTGGCCCCAACAGTGTGAAGGTGCTGCACTGCATGTCTATGGCGGATGACTGCTGCTCTTTGCCACAGCTTGCTAAGACCATGGTGCACCCGTTTGTCAGTTGCATATCGACTCCTGCTGTGGCATGCCTGTTGCAAGCATGGGTCAGCAGCGTCGCTGCCCGAGTGCCTGCATGGCATCATCTCAGCGGCTATTCATTGAAGTCCAATTCAGGCCATTCATACATGTTGGCAATTGACTGCGGTGCTGCATGGGAGGATGTTGGCACTGCTGCGTGCGCGTGACTCGGGTCCCAGCTGTAAATGCATGCAATCATGAAGTCAGCAGGTGCAACGGGGGGGGAAAGTGGGAGCGTTGAGACCGCGCAGGGCAAGCAGCCGCGAGGTTGTAATGCGAGCGCATGAGATGCAAGGAGGTGGAAGGTCGGTTGAACAGTACGTGCTGCAAGTCACATCTTGGCAGTGTCCTGGCAGTGTCCTCATTTGATATCTTGCACCGCCTGCTATCCATTTGCTTCAGCACCCGAATACTCCATGCTCCACTAGGCCTCCTCAATCCTGTGCGCGTGCGTCTCCCATAATGTGTGTTAGGGTTACGTGCTTCCGTGGGGCCATACAGTGTGCTTCCCATGGGGCCATGCAGTGTGCATGTGCGTGAGGGTGGCAAGGTGTCTGGGCTGAGCTAGCAGCTGCAACACAATCAACAATCTGATGGTCTGAAACCCACGTGTGTGGCTCTACCATAATGCACGTTAGGTTAACGTGCTCTCGTGGGGCATGCAGTGTGCTTCCCATGGGGCCGTTCGGTGTGCTCCCAGCATGTGTGTGCAGCAGCGAGCGGAAGGAGGGCGATTGAGCATCCTCGCAGTTTCTGCACTGAAATTGTGTGCCTGAGGCGCCACATCCAGCGCCGAAAGCGAATGCGTGCATTAGTGCATGGTGTTACGCATGTGCATGCGCCTTCCTCCAGGTTCTGCCTTGCTGCTGTGCATGGCAAGCCGGTGTCACCGGTGATGCTCTGCTGGCTGGGCCCAACTGCGATGCACCATCACGGCAGCTGGCCACAACACTGCCAGGCCATCATAATGCATCCATCCTGCCGTGAATGGTCATGTCGCACTGGTCCCTCCAGAACCTTTCCTTCCTTTGCATGGCACCCTGACTGTGCAGTGTGCATTTGCATTTATTTCCCGTGCTGAGGGCATGACGGTGCATCATCCAATCAGCAGTTGTAGTTGAACGGGAGCGGTTGCAGGCTCGGAAGTCGCTGCCGAAGCAGACGGCAAGAAGACAGGTCTGATCCCATGAGATATTTTACACAACTGTCATTCACTTGCCACCGTTTGAACACGGATTGTCGGGATAACTACCGCATCGCAAATATGGCAAACAGTGCAATCAAGCACTCAGCGCCAGGCTTGCGTTTGCCATCCGCTCGCTGAGCGCCTGCTGGTTCCAAACGGCAGGTGCATACAGACAGGCCCTTGAGCTTCAAAACTTCATATCGCCTGCTAGGCCCAGCACGCGGACAGGCCTTGGTGCGTGCAGCTCATGCGCACCTGAGTGTGCCTGATGATGCAGCCGTGCAGGAGCGCCCGCCTGACAGCCCTGCCAACCTCAAGCAGCCTGACGAACATTACACCGCACGTTGTGCTGCACGTACACAGACCGATTCCTGGTCACACCGTATTCACAAATTCGGACGCATGGTGTTCATTACAGTACATACGCTGTGTACATGCCCTAGTCCGTACTAGACCTGTGGCAAAACCCGGAGCATGACATCATTGTGTTCGTATGTTTGCACCGTGTGGACAATGCGCGCTGCGCTGTACCAGGTGCTTCATGTGGCAAATAACTACGCCGCGGGTTTCTTGCGCTGTGCAACCACCAGGCGCGACACTGCGCGCGCCGTGAATGCCACAGCTGCGACGCTGTGCAGGGTGACCTCCGCGATGTTCATGGCGTTCTTCTGAAGCCGGCCCTGCATGCATGGGCATGCACACGATACACCCATGCGAACAACCAGCAAGCAAGTGCCGTGCCTCAGAAGAGCTATGACGAATGAATCTGATGGTTCAGAGCTGGCATCTGTCATGCGATCCGCGTCTGCTTGTTCCTGGTTCCCATGCAGATGCGCATGCACGTGCGTGCGCATGCCAGATTCGCTGACAGTAGAGACCGGGTGCTGTTGCTGCACCTGGGCTGCGCGTGCCCCTCGATCCCCACCAGCCAGCCAAGCAGACCGCGCAGGCACATGTGCCAACTTGTTGCACGCACCTAACGCACCGGAACGTAAAGAGCGCGCATACGAGGAGGCATGGGTCACACTTCAGGGGTCATGTTGAGCACCATTGTTTTGCAAACGGCGATGCAATCGGTGTGCCTGACCTGGTGCAAGCCCACGCCGCCGAGCACGGCGCTCGCAGTGAGCGACGCTGCGGACACCAGCTGAAACTTCGTCCTGGCAGGTCCGTCCAAGTGACCATATGAAGCAGCAGCGAGCCCTCTGTGTATGCATAAGACCACAACAGAGGTCTGACGGCTAAGTGCACAGGGCTGTAATCCAGCACAGCTTGCAACCGCAGACAGTGAGACGAAGGACGCTTCGGCATGTTAGCATCAGTTCCTAGTAAACACTCCCAACTTCCAAAAGCACTCACCCCATAGTCATGGCAGTCAGTCCTTGCCACCTCATAGCAGGCTCGCTGTACGCGGCATGTGGGCCGTACTCCTCATCCTGTGGAACGGCAGTTGAGGCGAGCACCTGGTGAACAACGCAACGAACACCCTGAACTAAGTCACCAACCGGAGAACACGACAGGAAAAGGTGGTCGAGCACACGAGCCTTACGTGCACAGCCTTTGGTGTACTTTCGCCCAGCCTCCAGCGCCAACTAGCTTCTTTAATGTAAAGCAGGCCGATCCGTCCTGCGGCTTCACCTGCAAGTGCGTGGCGAAAGGCGCAGACGCTGAGCAGGATGGTCATGCCACGCCAAGACACGATGCTCGCGGGAACACAGCAGGCAACGCAGTATGGCTGCATCAGAGGCTAGGCACCAGCGTAGTTGTCTTGCATGGCATGCATGTGTGCTTCCCAGCAGCAGGCCAAACGGTTTCGTAGCCGGAAGGTCACCTGCAGGTCACTCTGCACCAAACCTCACCTCTACGTCTCCACCACACGCACGCACTGACGCCACCGATGGGGACGTAAGCACGGGACAGACTGCCACGCCTCTGTTACGTGCCAGGTCGAGGCTAAGCTAAGGGGCTTATACAGCACTGCCAGCGCCTCTTCAGGATGGTCCCACATCTATGTGGGACAACTTCAATTGTTGGCGGTACAATGCCACGCTGTACAATGAACCTGTCGTTGCTGTAGGGAATAGGCGAAGGCCCTTGGAGGTTGGTCCAATAATTGCACAGGCGTGAAGGACGTTGTCGACCTTGTCCATGGAAGCAGATGCGCCACTTAACTTGCAGGTGCCAGAAACAGGTTGCAGCAGGGGGTTCTGTACAGTGGCACTGCAAAGGCCTATTTGTTATTTGTGTTGTACCGAGATGGATATGCTCAGCACGCATGAGGTGTGCTGAGTCGGCGTGCGCTTTGCTGAGGCCACGGTGGAACCCTGATCACAATTTTCTCACGGTTTCGAGATTGGCAGCTGGTGCCAGAGACATAAGAAGCATTGGCAGGGAACATTGTACAGGGCACGAGAGCAAGGGAGTCCGCTCAACCGTGCACCCTCCCAACAATCGCCTGCATGCACCACAGCTCACCAGCAACCTGCTGCGCCACCATGACTATCATTGGTTGGCACATCCAGCGAGATGCAATGCAAAATGCCAAGCGGCACCGCCAAGCCACCGTCCGGCATTGTGCAGAAGCCCGCCTTCTGTTTCATGAGTCAGCGTTCGGTACTACAGTGCCTAACATCGAAGTCGCGCTCATCGCGTGTGAAATCAGCTACGATACCGGACGGTCCGCCAGCCCCGTTTATGCCATGGTGCAGCACTTTAGGTGGAAGCCCCGTTGAGTACACGCACACACGCGCCTG
>BDDA01000392.1:37810-70046 GCA_001662385.1 Chlamydomonas asymmetrica | reverse complement strand
CCCCCCCCCCCCCCCCCCCCACACACACACACAACCTCCTTGACGTGTACTTTACTTCTGCACAGTGATGGCTGAGCGGAGGGGCCTGCCAGCCAGCCGCCGCCAGCCAGCATCGAACGTGTTGACACTGAAGGCGGATGCGTGCACGAATTGGCCAACAGGTGGCGCACGCTGGCCGGTGGCTTCAGACGGCGCTGCTACCTGCGGACTCTGCTGCTGATGGCGCTTGCACATTGACACAGGAAAGCCTATAAACGAGCCGTTAATGCTTCCATGCCGCCATTCCGCATGCTCCTCTAGCTGACAAGCGGCACCCTCAAATGCTTTCCGCTGGCTTTTCTTCTCGTTGTGCTTTGCATCCGTCGTCCTGTAATCATTCCTCATGACACCTCATGACACGGCCAACTGCCGATCTTACCATATGGTGCTGAAAAATGCAAACCTGTCGGGCCTGGCATACCTGCATGTAACGTAACTTACGTATGTTACGTCAACGTGTGTGCCCGCAGCTGCATTCATTGGTTTTGCTGTTTTGGCATGCGCACCCCGCAGTTCGCCGCACAATTCATCCGTCCTGCAGTGTAGCCCTGCGGTACCCTTATTGATCGACGCATAGACTTGTCTCCGAAACGATGTTCATGAGCCCAATCGCCCCCATGCCCCCCATGCGGATTTTACCACATCTGGTCGGTGAGGATACTGGTAGTATAGATCATGGGGGTATCATACTATCGTGCGACGCGGCTAGGTGTGCACAAGTCCATGTCCCTGAGCCTCCGCCTTCCCATGAAACTCCCTTGGCGCCTGTTTCTTTGGACAGTACGTTGCTGTCAGTGAGCAGCTGGGCAGTTGGTGCAAGGCCTTGTACCAAGCACGATGTAAAACCATTTTGGGGCATGGTGACATAAGCTTACAGTACCATATTATAATACGGTAGGGAGTACAGGGGATGGGCCTCGTGCGGCCATACATGCTTGGCAGCACTGGATTTCATACGAATGGTTCAGGGATGTGCCTCCCATTCGCCCCCAAGTCATTAGTAATGCGCGATTATGAAACCCGCACGCCGCTCAACCCCGCTGGCTGCGTCTCGCCGCTGGGACCCGCTGATATGATGTATGTACGCATGACGCCTGCAAAAGGGGCGCGGCGGCGGCTGCGGCAGTGCCTAGATGTGAGCATTCCAGGTTAGGATACCAGCGCAGGTCTGGATCTCCCTAAACATACCAAGCGTCCGTATGAGCAGGCTGCGCGCATGGTGACAACCTTGTTCAGGCACCGGTATGTGCATGTGTCCAGGACGGTGCAACAAGTCATATGCGCGCCCCTCCTGCAGCTGTGGGCGTTGCCATCTTCACATTGTCAGCATGCAGCAACCGCAGCTTTCCAATCAGGTCGGAACCAAAAACTGCCTTATGCAGCAACGCTCAACAGAGAACGACCGCAGGCATGATGCAGCAGAACGCCTGCTTATTGTGGGTGGGTGGCTGCTGGCTGCAGCCAACGCAATTGGCACTCCCCATGTACAGAGCGTCACGGCAGGGCAGCTTGTGCTGTCTGCACTGCCACAAGGTTAACCTCATATTCGGTGTGGAAGACTCTGCACCCCTTTCAGGCACCCGCTCTATACTACCTAGCACGCATGCATGCGCACCCACCTCCAGACAGTCCATCGTGTCGATTTCACTCAAAAGCATGCCAACATCACAGGAGGCGGGGTGTGCCTTGGGTCAGCACATGCAGGGCCGGCATCAGGGTGCCATGCCCCATTTCGGGGGACAAACGCACACCAGGGCGACAGGCAAGCGATGCAGCCAACGCCTGATCGCATGCCTTCCCATGTGAATGCACGTACCGTCTTGGCCTCTGCGCTCTGGGTTTACATCACCTAAATTCACCTTGCACCTTTGCAACATTGGCCTCACCGGGAGCTCGCTCCTCCACCCACCCTAACCTGGCTGTGGTTGGCAGCGCACGCTGGCCCCATGAGATACGGTAACCTGGGGCAGGTGGCAGCAGCGCCTCTGCAAGGCGCTCGCTGCCCATAAACTGCCTCCATTCGCCAGCAACCTTCGCCTTGTGGTCACTGGCGGGTGCAAAGCGCAATACGTTGAGAATAATTCGTCGCCGTGCACCGTGTGCACATGCGGCACACGAGGTGGGATGCTGCCGCGGACTTAACAGCGGCGGCGGCTTGTTGATTGCCCTGCATGCAACTGCATGCAGCGGCGAAATGGCCTCCGTGTCTGCCGATAGGGCGGCAGGGCACTGCGGCCATAAGCACATCCCTTGCTCTCGCGCCTGCACGCGGCGCACGGTGTATCAGGATGCACGCAGACGCACGCCAGTTGAGCGCGGAGCCAAACCGTGGCGGCCAATGGATTAAAGGACCATTAGAGACGCTTCGTCAAGAGGGGGAAGATAGGGAGGCAAGTGGGACTGGCATGGATGCGAGTCAATGGGGCACAAATGGCTTCTTCTTTATAGCCACCAGGGCAATAGCCGAAGCCAATGACCCGCCATTTTAACGACCGCAGGCTCCCGCAGAAGCACCAGCCATTCTTGCTATGCCGCTGAGGGTCATCATAGCGCAACCGAATCCGTACAGTACACGAGTATTTCGTCGCTTCTTGCATTTGCAAGTCCAAGAGCAGAGGCATGCACACAGCAATGTGCTAGGTTGCCGTCTTGTGCATGCTTGGCATGCCGTAACATTCATCATGCATGCAGCATGCGTGCCGGTGCGTGCGAGCACCACCAGCATCAGCGGGGTCCACAGGACAACGCAGAGCTGCACGGATGACGTATTAAGATCTATGGGGCGACCGGCGATGCTGGTGCCCTAGTGCAAACGGTGACGCATTGCGACAACGCCAATTTGGCGGCTCAGGTCGACAACACGAGTCCCGCAGGGGCGGCAGCGCAGACGACCACGGACAAAAAGTGCTTTCAACAGCAATGGCAGGAAGACATGACACCTCAACGCTGGACGTTGTGCATGCAAGGGTGGGACACTCAAAGCCTGACTTGGATCAGGGCGCCGATTGAGCGGCCCTCATCTGACACGCCCTTCATAGATGCTGTCCCATCCGAGATGCTGTCCCAGATGCCGTCCCATGCGCTAGGAAACACCACCAGACGCGCACTGACTGGTGGTATGGGACAATGTGTACGGGAGGATTCCACGAGGCGAACTCCGAAACCGACAAGGACACTCGCACAACAAACGCGAATACGTAACCCAAGCAATTAGTACCATCATACCAAGGCGCCATCAAGCGCGGCAACGGAATCAGTACTAGGATTACCATCATCGTCAGTGCCATGATCTATCCTTGGTCGTACGCCCAGCAGCCATGGGCTGATAGCAATCGCATCAGCAGAAGGCTTGTTCCTGCCCCCCGCTGCATGAAATGCATGAAGCAAGGGGCGCTGCATGACCAATCTTACTCCATTATTGAGTTTGGTAGGGTTTCTGTCATCAGTGCTGCACATGGCATTTCGTACGCCAGCAAAATCCGCACATGGGCTTTGTTCCCTATTCCCCGTCCTGTGCAAACAAGCACACGTTCTGTGACGCGCAGGCGATTGTGCTGTGGGCACAGAGGGCCACTGCAGAGGTGAATGATGCGCATCGCATGGCAAACACGCTCACGCTCCAGAGGACGTTCACCAAAGGCCCAGCATGCAGATGCACTTGCACAGGGCCGGCCCCGGAAACCTAACCCCGTCCACCAACTAAGCGCCAAGAGCATCTGGCGAATCGTGCGGCTGTTGGCCAACAAGCAATTGCATCAGCAGCATGAACAATGTGTTCCGGGCTGCAGCTAACGACCGCCCGATCCGACAATGCATTCAAGCATACACGATGCAGGTCAGCGCCGCTCGTAGCCATGTGCGTGGGCGTGGCCCTTATCCGCCTGGCGTCCTCCACCCCCGTTCTCGTCTGGCGAGTTGGAGCCCGAGTCCGAGCCGTTCTTGCCGTTGCCACCCGCACCCCCGTGGCCAGCCTCGTGGCCCCCCCGGTCGCGGTCCCGGTCGCGCATGTCGCCGCGGTCGCGCTCTCGCCCCTCGCGCTCCGGCCGGCCGTCCTCGCCACGCGTGATCTCGCGCTCCCGCTCGCGCTCTGCTGCACGCTCCGCACGCTCCCGCTCGCGTTCGCGGTGGCCCTGCCGCAACACAACACACCAGGCCAGGATGCAAATAAACAGGAGGTCAGTCGCATGGAGCTTCAGCCTATGTTCGCTGGCAATGCACGTGAACCCAAGCTGACACGAACCAGAACAGCCAACCAACCCCTTGCTGTGTGATGCATATGGGGCTTTTCTCAACCCCTGGCGAGGGCGGCTCTGGACTTTTGGTAGTCAGGACCTACGCAAACGTCAGGAACAAGCGGCTAACATGCGCGTAAGCTGGTCTGCGGGCGACCAGTTGCGACTGGCTCACCTGCTGAGACGCGGAGCGGTGCTCGCGTTCTCGCTCGCGGTGCGACAGCTGCTGCTGCACTGCGCCCTGCACGCTGGGCTGCTGCTGCTGTTGTTGTTGGGACACGCTGCGGCCGCCCTCACCCGGGCTGATGGTCTGAGGCACGGGTTGGACGGTGACACCCTGCTGCGCCTTCTGGAAGCTCAAAGACCTGCTGATCAAGAACCCAGCAGCAGGGAGAGGTACAGTTAGTCAGTGATGTGCCAACATAGTACCGCTAGCCAGCCAGTAGTACGAAAACGAAGGATGCATAGGTGGGAATTCAGTTGCGTGGCAGTGATTGCAGTGATTGCAGCAACAGGCATACGTGTGAACTGGCCATGCTGGAACAG
Organism: Chlamydomonas asymmetrica; assembly: GCA_001662385.1. Taxonomy (NCBI): domain Eukaryota; kingdom Viridiplantae; phylum Chlorophyta; class Chlorophyceae; order Chlamydomonadales; family Chlamydomonadaceae; genus Chlamydomonas; species Chlamydomonas asymmetrica. Next base: position 65,229 of record BDDA01000392.1, on the reverse strand, counting down.
CGCGCCCTGCCTCGTTCATGCATTCAAATGCATTCAGGCGTGGTGGAATGACACCCGTGCGCAGCAGTACACAGCAGGACATGTACCAGCATTACACAGCAGTACGTACCGGCTGTGGCCGTGAGAGCCTCTGCTGCCCATGCCCTCGCGCCCGGATTGACTACCGCAGGAGGTTTGTTGGGTCTGCGCAGCCGAAGCGGGGACATTCACCGCGTGACCAGCCGGCTTAGACGTGGGGTTGGCGTTCGGCATGTTCTCGCCCGTGGCCGCCATCACGCCTGCCGCTGCTCCTCCGCCATCTCCCTCCGCACCGCCCGCAGCCGAGGGGGCACGCTGCTGCAGAGCGATGCCAGCCAACACACACGCGTCGTCGATGCGTGCACACACACGACAACATCACCACAACGCACACGGTCAGCCATACACCCCCACGCACGCAAACAGCACCACACGAATAGCGGGCACGCAATCACACAGATCATCCCGGAGGCGTCTCGGAATGCAACGCCTCAACGGTGTATCGGGACAGTGCAGTGGGGCGCGTGTGTGTTGGGCGGAGGGGGAATCGGAGGAGAGCAGGCAGGCAGAGGCATGCAAAGGGCCAGGGAGGGGAAGGGAGGGAGGGGCAGGCGGGGAACGATGCACACATGCATGGAACATGCATGCACCGCGATCTGGATGCCGCATCCATGCAAGCCTAACGCCACGTGTGGCAGCGGAGTTGAGGTGCGTCAGCTGCATTCCGTATGCGGGTGACGGCAACACCTGGTACCAACGTGGTGTGGTACCCTACCCCATCATCACCTTGGTATCAGGTGCTACCGTCACCCGCATACCACAGCACCTTGAGCAGCAAGGGTGGTTATCGGGTTATCGGGATGATGATGACTATGACTCACCCTCGTGGTGCCTTCCCGCAGCCCCATCAGGCTGTTGACCACGTCCACCTCCTCCTCAGCTACCGCCTGCACGTGCGCAGTACAACACGTATGCAGTACAACAACATCAGGAACTGACGATGCAGGGACCATATCCACCCCCACGACTAGCAACAAACAAGCCCTTTGTAGCACTACGTGTTCAGTGCGAGAAAGGTTTGCATGCATACGACGATTCGCATGGTAAACAGCAGCAAAAGTTGTCATCATCAGCGTTGCTCTCACCTCCAGCGCCGCGCGGCCGCGCTCCTCACGCTGCTGAATGTCCCGCAGCAGGTCCGGGTCCTCACCAGCATCGCGATTGGCGGGCCCATGCAGGCCGTGGCTGACTAGGTTGAGGGTCGTGCGGCGCACGCTGCCGCCGCCGCCCGCGTCGTGGCTGTTGCGGCGGCTGCGGGCCTGGTGGGAGTCATTGGTGTCGTGCGTGCGGCCCTCATCCTCCTCACCCAGCAGGTCGTCCTCGCCCACCTGATCCTCCTCATCCTGGTCATAATCATCCTCCTGCATGACAAATCGCATAGGAGCGCACATGTATAATCAATTAGGTGCGGACACAGGGTGCTGTCAGGGAGGGTGGATGGTGGTGTGGGCGGGTACTTGGTTGTGTGCATGGGAGCCAGCAGCCAGGTTGGAGGAGCGTGGAGGGGGGTAATGGGCCTTCAGGCAGGCAGGCATGCTGCGCTGCAAGGAGATTGCTAGGGAGGGAATAACAGCCAAAAATGCCAGCCACATCACTACATCAGTCCTGGTTCAGGCGTACGATCCTATCAACATCACCAGCTGACCGGCATCATTTCTCTATTGGTGTGTCTCGAGTCCGTATACGCAGCCTTCCTTACCTCCCAGTAGCGAGGCAGGTGGCCGTTCGAGTGCTCCTCATCGTCACCGTCAGCAGTGGGGCCGACCTTGCCAGCGCCCGCGTTGCCGCGGCGCCGCCACGCGGCGCCCGTACCCGCACCGCCCGCGCGCATGCGCTTGCGGTTGCTGCGCCCCATCACCCTCTCAAGCGGGCTGTGCAGCGGGTGGCTCGTGTCACCCACCACTCCCGCACCGGCAAGGCCAACCAAGCCTGCAACGCTGACGACTGATCGCATCTCCCCGACAACGCCCCGTTCGCCGGTGACGATGCCGACGCCGCCCATGCTGCTGATGGCCCTGTCCCCGGCCTTAAGTAGCTCCTCCTTACGGCTGGCGATGGGCAGCCGCTCGCGCTCGGGTAAGCTGCTATTCGTGGTTCCAGCACCGCCGCCGCTGCCTCCACACGCAACAAGGTGTGAGCTTTCCGCCTTGATCTCGGTGCCTGCGATGAGGTCCCTGAGGTCTGACTTTCGGGGGGTGGGAGTGGTTCCGGAGCCGTTGCCGCCTGCGGTTCCGGAGCCAGAGCCGTCGCCGTTGGCGTTGCCGCCGGTGCCGTTGGTGGTGTCACCGACGCCCTCCACCTCCTCCATCTCCTCCTCGATCTCATTGTCGCATGGCTCGTCCGCCTCGCCGGATCCCTTTTCCCCACCGTTGCCATTCCCCAGCTCGTCGACCATATCCCCGCCCTTAATGAACTGGCCCTTGACGCGCGGCCGCATCTGAGCCAGCTGCTGCCGAGACTCATAGCGGATTGTCTTTGCGAACTTGAGGTTCTGGCGCTTCTTGCGGTACTTATCGAGCGCCAGGGCGCGGCGGCGGTTGGGCTCCAATACACCGCCCACGTGCAGCTTGCGCGTGGACGCGCCGGCGTTGATCGCGCCAGCTGCAGCAGCCATGAGCGACGACCCACCGACTGCAGCTGCCATCACGGCAGCCGCCTGCTGCTGGTGTACGCTTGTGGTGTGGGCGTCGGTGCTGCCGGACATCACACTTCCGTCCCGTACCATCTGTGTACTGCTGGCCGGGTTGGGTAGGCCGCCGCCGGCAAGGAGAGTCCCCGGGGGCCAGTTTGGGGAGAGCGGCATACCGGCAGCCACTGCAGCGTGCATGTGGGGCGGGATGGCTGCGTGAAGGGCTGCCGTGTGGGCTGCATGGCTCGGGTGCACCGCATGAGCGTGGTGGGGTAGCCCCACAGGTAGCTGACCTGCAGGCGGACCCTGCAATGCAATCACACCCGTTTCAAAACACCGTCAGCACGTGTGCTAACCATGCAACGCCGGCAGCAGAAAATAGGTACGTGCGGTACGGCAGCATTCGCGAGCACACAGCTCACGACGATCGACCATCCACAAAACAAATCATGTTCTACAGGATTGCCCTCCACAGTCAAGTGGATACATGTCATTGCAGTGGTGAATGGAGCCTCACTGTGCGCACTGCACGCCCCCCCTCTCCCCCCTCACCTGGCTGAGCAAGGCCTGCAGGCTGACGCCGGATGCCAGCAGCTGGTTGAGCAGCAGCGCGTTGATGGGGGTGGCGCCGCTCTGAGGCGGCAAGGGCCCCGCCTCCGAGGGGTGTCCCGCGCCGCCCGCATGGGGGTGGGCGAGGCCGGGCGCGTGGGGCAGGTGGTGCGCATGCAACGCGGCTCGCTGAGCGGAATGCGCGGCGTGGGTCTGCAAAGACAGCAGCATGAATTTTTTCTTGCTCGCACTGCAGTGGCAAAGCCAATACTTGCACCCACAAGGTACTCAAAAGGGAACACCACATGGTAGGGTCTCCAATGTTCTTGCCCTATTGTACCGTAATTGGAGAAGTCAGAGATGCAGATGTTGTAGGACAGTGCGCAAATGTGGATACCAGGCAGTTGTTGTGGCGGCTGCAGACACGCAGGGATGCAGCACACGCCTCGTCAGCAGCTGCATGCGCTATCGCTATGTCAGCCCGCTCACCTCCAGTGCCTCTGCGTAGCCCTGCATCAGCGCGGCGGCCTGCTGCACCTGCGCAGCCTGCATGTGCGCCTGCAGCTGCTGGTGAGCCACCGCCTGTTGGTGCGCCACCGCCGCCGCAGCAGCAGCGGCCGCTGCCGGGTCCGCCGGCGCGCCGCTGGACTGGCCGCCGGAGCTTGATGGCGGTGGCGCGTAGAGCTGAGCGAGGTTGAGGGCGGCCGCGGAGTGGCCGTGAGGCATCAGCTGCGGCGCTTGCAGGAGCGCGTTGGGGCCTGCGGGGTTTGTGGCACAAGGAGGAGAATTGCGTAGCAGGAAGGAGCTGCATCGGTCACGCAGATCGAGGCCTCTGTGTGGTTTATTGCTTTGTGTTCGATTTAAGCAGGTGAAGCAGCACGGACCTAAACAAACCACCTGGAGCCAGAGATAGGCAGGTAAGCATGCTGGGCCGAACACTTTACGCTAGGTTGTCAATAAGGCTGGCACATGCTAAAGGGAAGAGGGGGGCAGTGAATGCGTGATCACACACCGAGTGGGCGACTCACCATAAGGGGCGGGAAACATGCCAGGCGGGAACTGGCCGGAGGGGGCCATCCCTGGAGGCATCCCCAGGTGCGCGTGCGCATGCGCGCCGCCGCTGCCTGGCGCCCCCGGCATGCCGGGAGGGCCGCCCGCAGCTCCCTGCGCCTGCTGCGCAGCAGCAGCCCACGCGCTCGTGCCCATGCTGCGAGACAGCGACAACGCCCCCTGGAGTGCGTTGCTGCCGCCGGCGCCGCCCGAGGAGCCGTTGAAGCCGCCGCCGTTGTTGCCGCCGGCGCCGGCACCGTGTTGGTGTTGGTGGGTCGGCGAGAGCGCGGCACTAGGGCCAGATCCTTGATGAGATCCCTGGGTAGGGCATGGTGAATCACAGATCCGCGCATGGAACACAAACGGGAAGTCCTGGTCAGTGTACGAACGGCGCAGAGTCGCATGCAGCAGCAGACGCAACACCGCACGGGCCTTATGCAATTCTGAATGCGGTAACCCGTAGCACACCTGTGTCACAGCAAACAGCAGCGTAGCATCCGAGTGTACTACATGGGCACGTGCAACAAGGTGAATGTGTACTGCACTTGTTCTGCGGTCGGCCACACACCTGTCGGTCGCCAGAGCCAGACCCCGTGACCTTGCTGTGGGGTCCGCCACCGCCACTGCCGCTGCCCTTCTGGGAAGGGTGGATGGTCTCGTCGGAGCCGTTGGGGTTGCTGCCCTGGCCGCTGCCTCGCACTCCCTGATCAATCCAATACACACCAAGGGGGGGGCAGCGTAAGAGGCTAGGGCAGGGCAGGGGTCAGCAAGAGGAGAAGGGGGAGGGACAAAGACAGCGCGAGAAAGAAATACAAAGAAAGCGCATTCAGAGAAAGAAAGAAAGAAAGAAAGAAAGCGCATCAACGGTCATGCCTCCCAACATGCAAGCAGTTCTGTAGACGGCATGGCCATTACCTGGGCCCGGCCAAGTACACCAAAGAAACATCATGACCACGCATGGTGATGCATACAAATGCGCATGTTTCCACGACAACCCAAGGAAACTGCAAGGCGTGAACGCACGCTGCAGCATTAGATGTACCAGGGATGGCGCACAGGCGCACGGGGCAGCAGTGGCGCACCTGCATGGAGCGGTCGCGGTGTGTGGTGATCTTGGAGCGCAGCTGCGCGGCCTCGCCGGCCTGCGCGTGAAGGCCCAGGCCGTCACCGACAGGCAGGCCAGCCTCTGCACCGCCGCCGCCGCCGCCGCCAGCGGGGCGCTTGCGGGATGACGAGCTGGGGCCCGTGTATTGCGCAAAAGCGGACGAGCGGCCGCCTGTTGGGCACACACAAGCACGAATGGACATGCGCCAAGGGTTAGTAGGAGCGCATGGCGGGCGCCAGTGTACAGGCCACATGCGTGTGAGGTTGATGGCATGGCCTGGAGAAGGCCTGCTGGTTTCAAGCACTAGTGAAGGACAGGCATGAAGGCAACTAGCACACCCCATGGGCAACATGGCTGAATGCGATCGCTGCCAACACATACACCTTGCCACCACCTTCACAAATCACTTCCACTACTACATGACGACCGGCAGCTTGCATTTCCCCCCAGAGCCCCCCCCCTTTATGCACCTCCCCACCACACACACACACACACCGCACCTGATGAGAAGGGCTTGCTGCCAGACTTGGCATAGGGCAGGCTGGACCCATCCATCAACAGGTTGGGAGGCAGCTTCCCCTCCGCGGTATTAACCAGCGCGTTGCCGTTGCGGTCCGCCGCGAGCGTGGTGCTGGCGCCATTGCCGTTGGAGCCGTTATGGCCGCCCCCGTTCTTGGTGGCGCTGTTGCCGTTGCCGTTCTTGTTATCTGAACTGCCGTGGCCATTGCCGTTGCCGTCTCCATGAGCCTTGGCCTCGACCCTGTTTTTGAGCGCAATGCATGGTAGCGTGGGATTTTAGGCGCAAGCGGGCATACAAGTGACACTGTACCGCTTTCCGCACGATGACTTGCCTTGAACTGCGTGCGCGACGCAAGGGGTGGCAACAAAAGCCTTTGGACAGGGTTGGTGACTGCAGCTCGACTCCCATCCCAGTCATTCTCCTCGGCCTTGTAAAGGCAGTTTACCAATGCATGAGCCGACGGACCGCATGTGTAAGCAGACCCGACCGAAACCATGCAAGTTGTTTCCATGTTAGGGGCCATTGCATACTGCATAAGCAGCGATGAAAGGCCAAACTATGTGAAGCAGTAATACCACTAACACACATCGCTACCAGCTACCATAGTATTGTGTCGTGCATGATGCGCAAGTGGAGTACCCCGCGTGATGGCATGGGTGCCACTGTGCACCGTAAAACTGCAAAATCTACTCTCTGGTCAGGTGCATTGCACGCAAGAGCAGTGGCGTGCAGAAGGTACATGTGCAGCACCGAGGGTCAAGCACATAGGTGCCAGGAGCGCCCAGCACTCCTCGTTTTGGCCGAAGATCACTGTACGCAGCTGAAGCGCTAGAAGCGTACGGCTTCGTGGCAACCTTGCTTGTGCATGATTGTGGCTTAACCTCGGCTCACCTGCTGGTACCATTTCCCTCCTTGCTTCCATTGCTGCCATTCCCGTTGCTGCCCTGGCCGTTTCCGTTGCCGCCTGGTGCGGAGCCCTCTTTTGAAGTGGGCTCATCCTCGTCCTCGCTGCAAATATGCAATCAGCACGTCATGCACATAAGCTGGTGCTACATGACTGCAGAAGGCCACAGCTTGGGGGCATATGCGGGTTTCTGGTTCCTGGTTTCATTGTGCGTCTGCCCGTACTGCCTGGCTGTACTACCCAGAAGCGCAGCACCAAAAAGCAGCACTGTCTTTCAGACGCGTTGAAATCACGGGGCCTGAGCTCCTTGCTGCTCCGGTTGGAAGCGTGACTGTGTCGGTACGCACCAAGCGCACCCCTGCGCACGTGCGTGCACACAGCGTCACACACTCACCACTTGGTCTCCTTGCTGTCACTGCTGCTGGCCTGGTAGGATTCACTGTTCTGTCCACGCAGCGCCAGGTATGTTCTGTGTTGCTGCTGGTAAGGCGCCAGCGTTGCGTGCTGGGTCTGCGCGCAGAACGGGGCACGCGCGTGGTTCCAAACATGACGACGCGTCACCACTGCGTGAGCATTTTGCTGGGCTGCCCACCAAACCAAGGATATGTATGCAGCCACAAACTAAGTTTGCCACGCCTACAACGAGCAGCAACTCAGGTGTTGTGAAGGCAGTAGAATGGCGCTGCCAAATTGGTGCTCACCCGCCTCCACCACCACACCCTGGTCCAGATATGCCGAAGCTCATTTTGCCGCAGCGGTTTCACCAGGTAATCTATTGCGCCAGAGCTCAGGCACTCCAGCACGGTGTCCCTGTCGTCCTGAGACGAGGTCACTGCGCAGCGCAAAGGGCGGGGACGAGTGATTCATAAATATCCTGATGATATTTTATGACAGGCTGTGCACCAAATGCACCAAACTGTGTCGTCCGCCACCGCAATACGAGGCGTGCAAGCAAGCACACGCTAGAGGCTTCGGGGGAGAGGAGAGTCGGTCCGAAAAAGGTGGTGTTCAGGTGTGCCCGGCCAAGAGCCTCACACTCACCCACGATTGGTATGTTGATAGCATTCTTTGCGAGCTTTCGCAAAAGGCGACACGCATCTGCTGCCGGAGGTTCGTGCTCCTTGAGCACCAGGTCGAACGCCTCGCCCGCTGTCTGCAGCAGCAGCTGTAACGCCTCCCGCGAGGTCTTGACGGCATGAATTTGATACTGACACTCCCTGAGCAACTGAGACACAGCTGCGCGATTCACAGCTTTGCTATCCACCACAAGAACGCGCAGGTTCTTGGGCTCCGTTGTGAATAGAGCCATGTGTGTAGGTTGGGATGTGAGGCCCCTGAGCGGTCGGTGTGGGACCTGACCTTAGGTCATGTTGGCATGGTCGGCTATATTGTTTCAGGAATCAGCGCAAAAACAGAAATACATGTGGTTGCGTTAGTGTATATCCTTGAGCGAAGAGCTGTTTGCCTGTTTGGTGTGCTGGGCGCGCGTCTTTGGACAAAAGCCTGAGAGAGACAAAAATTTGATTTGCTCGTCCGAAAAATCGGAACCACAATATTTTCAAGTCTGGTTTTGTTGGTGTTTTGGGTTACTCAGTGGTTCCACGAGCCATAGAGTGTAGCAACTAGGGCAGTAGAAGTTGTGCCTGAGAGCAGGTCTGTCTTCAAGGAGCAACCCAGTGCCACTCCAAAGCCACACAACCAGCTCCGATTCAGCAAGGGCCAGAGGTCGCAACCCTGGCACGGACACATGCGGAGGACAAACTGCCTGTAAACCTATGTTCAGTGCAGAGGGGGTTCAAGCTCAGCCAGGTAGGCAACACACTCATGGCTTGGGTAGTAGGACCTGCCATGCGGCAACATGAATGTGCGCTTACGTGCATGCATGCTAGGCAAGCACAAACAGCTCAGCATTTACTGCGGGTCCTTGTGGGCTTCAAGGGAGGAGCTGTGACCTGGCATAAACATATTTGCCTGCCGAACACCGTGGTGCGCATCACCTTGTGCTTCAATCACCTCAGCGCAGCCTGACCTTCCTGCTGGGCTCAGCACACACATGTTCAAGGAACCTGGCCTCCCAACCAGCCAACCTATGGCAGATGCCAGGATGACAAGGGTTAAACCAGGTTTTAATGGCACCGTCGCCAGCGTCACTGGCTCGTGGCAAGCGCAAGCCCCGTCAGCAATATCCAGTCTGTACACGGGCGTGACGCCACCCAGAAGGCGAGAAACGCGGGCACCTCATGCAGGTGCTGCAGCGAGATCGCGGAGAGGATTGTGTCAATTATTCTTGCCACGCCCTCAGCATGCACCATGGAACCTGCACCTGTGGGTAGCATTGGATAGGTGGCAAGGCTGAATGTGACACTGTGAAGCAAACCCAAACCAACACCTGTGGGTATACATCAAATTCCACATCCCGCAGGCTCGGTGCCAAGCGCGCACACGTCCATCAATGCTAGTTCACGTCAGCATGTGCATGACAAGTTCCATTTGGCGGGCAAAGATGCCAACTGGTGCACACGGAGCAAGCGGGCGGGGCGGGGCATGCCTTCTTGCCACACACACGACTGTCAGGCACCTCACATTGTTTTCAGGCGCCTCGCATGATGGTTTCGAGCGGGTTTGCTCTTGGGTTTGCTGGCCAAGGCCGGCACTCATGCCAGGTGAGGATGCATCAAGCTTGCCGACGCGTTCCATGCAAAAGGGGTGCCAACTCCGGCGCGTTCAGCCATAAGCATGCAGCATGCACTGTCTGCTGTTCCATGCACGTCATGTGATCTATGGCACTGCGCATAAGAGTCAGGTGAGACGAAGAAGGCCTGCGTACCTCAATAAGCGGTGCACGTGTAGGTAGTTGCTACCAGCCGGCAGCATGAATGGTTCAACTTCAACAACATGCGCGTTCCGCAAGCATCGGCTGACAGCTTAGCGCTGCAGAAGTAAAGATTGATGTATGTTCAGCACAGGAGGACAACACCATGGACAGTTGGAGACTCTATGGCGCACACTTCGCTCATCCTTGATTGATCCGCGCCCTGCCTATGCCCCAAACATGCATAGACTGCAGCAGCAGTCGCTGATGGTGATTGACCTTGCGCCAACCTCAAGGTCCTGCAGGTGAGGCACGGACCGGCAGCCGGCAGCCAGGATAGCGCCTGCAGCTGACCCAAAATACTCGGGAATCACAATGTGGCGCAGCCCGGCGCGGTGCGGTGAGTCCCGTAGCGCCTGCAGCAGCTGGCGGGCATCGCCATCCCGTGTCTCGGTTTCGTGCAGGAACAACACCTGGAGAGATGGCAGCGCCAAGCGGGACCGCAAGAGGTCGTCGAGGGCCGCCACGCCAGCGGCAACGTTGACACGTGAGCTGCTGCTGTGCATGATGTCGAGGCAGCTGAGGCGGGAGAGGTGCCGGCGGTGGACAGCGCCTTGCACACCTGTTCAATATTATTCTGCCGTGACAGACCGATCAGTTGTATCCGTGTGAGGCCGCGCAGCGCCGGATTGGAGACGAGAGCGCATACCACTTGTAACGTTTCTGCCTTGGCGTCATCTGAACACGAGTAAGCAAAGCCCAGTGAAACATGATGTAGGGCGCGCAGGCTGGTGCATGAAGCATCGCCGAGCAGCTCCACCAGCCGAGCAGCTGCGTGATCACAGCCCAGTAGCAGCAGAGTCTGTAGGCCGCTCATGTGCGGGGCCGCCAGCAGTGACGTCAGCGCAGCAGCTGACGCACCGGAAATTGTGTTTTCACGCAAGTCCAGCGCTCGCAGTCCGCTGAGGCTGCTGATGGCAGCCAGAGCCGCCAACGTGCCACACATTAGGCTTTCAGACGGCATAGCCTGCCCAGGAAAGCGCAGCGTTGTCAGTCCATGGAGGTAAGTGGCGTGCTGCAGCATCGCCCCCACACATGTGGCTAGTCCAGGAGCAATCTCGACCAAAGCCGGCAGGCCCAGCTTGGTCAAGCGCAGGTGTTGGGCGCTACACAACGTGTCGAGTAATCGTGCCATGCCCTCAGCATGCACGGAGCTTGCACGTTGGTGTACACCAAACTCCACTTCCCGCAGGTTGGACAGCCGCGTGTGTGCCAGCGCAGAGCACACGTCCATCAACCTCGGATCACTCCAGCATCTGCTTGACAGGTCCAAGCTAGTAAGCGAAGACGCCAGGTGGGGCACGTGGAGCAGGCGCGCCACCCGGTCGGCACAATACCCGCTCACAGCCAGGCCCCGGATGGAGCGCAGGTGGGAGGCTTGGGACAGAAGCGCTGTGAACGAGCGCCAGCCGTCACCCTCGACCTCACTGGCATCGATGGAAAGGCGGGGGCAGCGCAGGTCCAGGCACTGCAGATTGGCCAGGTGCAATGCGGCGAGCAAGATGCGGCCGAGGTGAGGCAGCCCGTGGTCTTGCAGTCTGGGGTCGCGCAGGTGCAGGTGCGTGAGGTTGGAGAGGAAGGTGCTTGCCAGGCCCTCTATGCGCATGCGCACACGCTCCTTCACGCCACTGCTGTCGTCGTCGCTGAGGTAGCCGGGAACGTAATCGCCATCGTCGTCTGCCCCCTCCTCTGCCCCCTCCTCGCCCTCATCCTCATCCTCGTCATCATCGTCATACTCATCATACGCATAATAGTCGTCATAATCCATCCATTTGTCGGGTATCTGGCTCCCATAGAGCTCGCATGCCTTGCCGTACCCATAGCGATGGAACGCCTCGTCCGGAGGCGGGATCTGATACACGCATGCGATGTCGCCTCTGTAGGGTGCATACTGCAGCGTTCTCAGGCTCGCCAGGTGTGTGCTGGAGGGCGTCAGCAGGGCTGACCACGCAGCATCGACCTGGTTGCCCGGGTTATGGCGCTGTCCGTACAGGTCCACATCCAGGCAGGTAAGCCCGCGCAGGTGCGTCGACTGGCGCACACAGTCTAAAACAGCCGCGATGGTGGCGGCATTCGCATGCCAGCCGCTCAGCTGAATGGTGGTGAGGTGGGAGAACCAGGGCGGGAGCGGCTGGCTCGGAGTGTACGGCCAGGCCAGACCCCTCCGCCCAACCCAGCGGCTGCGCAGCGCAGTCACGCCGCGCGAGTAGCAGTCACGCCAACGCTTGCACACCTGCCTTGCAGACCTGTCCACACGGTGGGGCCCGAGGATGAGCCCCAGCAAGCAATCTGGCAAGTGCTCCAGCCGGCACGTGAGGCTGCTGGGAGTGCGGGCCTCAGTGGAGGTGTGCTGATGGTGGGCAGTAGCCATCGCCTGCAGTGCGTTGGCGCTGTCTGTTGGCTGAAGCCCTGAACAGCGAAGCTCCTCAGGGTGTTATCGAGCTGGCGCTGACAGGGTTGGCCCGCTGAGGAGCAAATGTGTGGGCCCGCCCCTCACAGGCCCACACAGGCCAACGTAAAGCCTGCATGCAGGCGCAGCGGACAGTCACAGGGGCAAGAGGAACAAGGCACCATGAGCTGGCGCAATTGGGTGGCTCGCTGGCTTTCGGGGGGGTGTCAGGGGGTACAGGGTGGGTGGGTGGTGCAGGAGGGGCCGCAGGCAGCGCTGCAGGGGCAGTGCACGATTCCATATCGCCGCATGCGAGGTAGGGGGAGTCAACTGCCCCCTGCCCTCCCCCTGACCTCCTGCGCGCACCGTAACGCATCCCTTCCATCTCATGCACATGTTGCACCCTGTGACAACAGACCTGTTCCTTTGCTCGTCGCAAATGAGCATGAATACCGGGCAGGAATGCAGGTCGCACGCTGTATGGTGTGTTAAACCATGTTCGGTGTGGTCACCAGTGCTCTTTGCGTGATGGCGCTCCCGCCATACTGAGGCGCCCATGATGCATGCGTTTCGCTGGCTGGCGGGCTGGCGGGCGGGTGGGGGGAGGGGCGGGCAAAAGCAGGGCACACAGAGCGAGGATTGCAAACAAATTGCAAACGGCCTGCCTCCACGTGCATCAAGCCTGTGGTTGCCTGCGCTTGTGAGTTCCCGCTTGTGCTGGGCAGCAGGCAGGAGCTGCTGCGCGGTGATGTTCAGACTGTCACTCCCGAACGCCACACTAGGAAAGACAGCCATAGCCGCATAATCCGAAATAAGCTGAAATAAATTAGTCACTTGTGCATCAATCTACTCAATCATCACCACCGGTAAAAGTACAGTCTGTGCCTTCGGGGAGCCATACCCTGCCTGCAGCACTCAAGCTCGGGCCAACCTGCACAAACGTGCGCTTGGATGCCTGCCCTCATCCATTTCAACTTATATTGATAATGAAATGTATTTGCCACCCGTGGTATGGACTGCACTGCGCTACGTCACGTTCCCGGCCAGCGCTGGACACTGTGCCGAATTCACCGAAATTCGCTGCGCACTCAACTCTGCGCACCAGAGCCTGCCTTTCACAAATAAGTCGTATTATATTGCTTAATTTGTGATAGCATGCGTGACACGGCCCTACAAGGTCTGTGTGGTGACCTCCACCTGCAATTGGCCGTTTTCGGGCGTCAACCCCTGTGATCCCAATGGTACACCCTTTCCCACCACCCCTCCCTGGGGGACCCCGGCGTCGAAGGGCGAGCCAAAAATGACGATGGCGCTCAACCAGGGCGTCCGAATGGAAACAGGCATGCAGGAAGATCAAGGCTGGTCTAGTGACCCACATCCTGCTGGGCCCTGATTGCATCGACCAGCAGTGATGCTAGGATGGTGCATACGTTGCATGCTGGGTGCGTTGGGCATGCGCCCGCATGCGGGATGCGCAAGGGGCACCTGCATGTGAGCATGTCACATGCCAACCTGCCCGAACGTCCAGGCACTTGGTGATGCGGGGTGCACTGCGCCAGCCTGTTGCAGCCTGCAAGGTCAAGCAGAGATGCTGCGCAACCAGCGCAGTAGCGCAATTCGTTTGCAGCTCTGCTAAAAACAGATGCTGGGCCACTGCTGCAGCACTGGCTGCATAGTATGCTGCACAGTGCGTTGCACAGCGGGTTGTTTTTGCAAGCCCAGCCCATGGAGGACATCTTGACCGGCAGACAGTGCGTGCAGCGTGCGTGTGGTCGTCGCGAGGAGCTCGCCTGCGTCAGGACTTGACGTGGCACCATTTACATAGACAAGGGCACAACCTGGATGTAAGGAACAGCGCTGGCGCATACACACCAGTCTGCGCCACAGCCCGCTACGTCCATTTTCCCGCCCAAACCGTAACCTGACAAATGCACCACTGCGCACCTTGCAGCAAGGCAACACCTTTTGATGGAGTCGCAAAGTACTATCTCCAACCCTGGACACAGTAAGGTACAAGCCACAGTCGTGGTCTGCCAGCAGCGGTGTTTCTGTGCCTCAGGTTGGGGTCGCCCTTCGTCAGGTCTGAACACCAGGTTCCTCGCCGCTCATGTCACGCTTTAAGGGCCTTATAAGCACAAGCTCACAAGTGAACGACAACGCACCTGTGGCTGTGGCGTTCAGGAACCACACCACAGGAACAGGCCAGACCAGGTGCTGACGCGTGCGTGCTGTAGGTTGCTTGTTTGTCACACAACGATAGTAAAGGCCAGTCCAGGTGCGAGTCGTACTTGTTATGATGGGTGCAGTCTAGCGACGCCTGGACAAACAACATTATGGCCCCACATCCCTAATGACCCGATCCTCGGTCTCGAGCAATTGGGTCTCGAGCAATCGCCATCGCCCACTACAACTCCGTGTTGGCTATTCGAATGGCACGTGGACGCATGTATGCAGGAGCTGCTCACATCAGCCAGCAGGTGCAGGCTCATGCTCTCCACCGCTGGTCCGCCTTCTGCGGCAGCATACGCGGCCAAGCACAACCAAGCAGCGAGCTCCCGGCCGCTCCCCAGCAGCTTCAAGGCGTCAATCGCTGTCACCATGCATACCCGCAGGTCCCTGCTGCCGCACATACAGAGGGTGTGCGCTGCGGCCCAGCAGGCGCACGTGCAGTGGCAGGTCAGTGTCCAGTGCAGCGTTGTCAGCTACCATGCATCCACACGCTCATCTATCGGGGCCCTGTTGACAGACACAGCCCAGCCCTCCGACCCATACGATTCAGTTCCTGGACCAGCCCCCTCGGACGACGTGCTGACGCCTCATACCAAGGGGAACCTGGCTACCACGCCCGTCAACGGCATGATGTGCACTCACCCGGTGCTGGGTACCTGGACGGCACGCCCAGCCCACGCTGATGCAGCCACCACCGGAAGAAGGCTCACAACGCGGTTGTGACAACGCTGCGCCTCTCCACCGCGCTTTTGACGGTCTTGCACTAGAGCCAAGGTACCGGCATTGTGGCAAAATCATGAACCATGCCCTTAGGTGTGGTTTACATATAGTTGGGTTGGGGGTTGGGTTGGGGGGCTCGGCCCAACCCAACCCATTCACATATCAGGGTTGGGGGCCTGGGTTGGGTTCGCAGGGCCCAACCCCGGATCGGGGTTGGGGGGGGTTGTCCGGGGTTGGCAAAAACAAAGTTATTGCTTAAACGGTCCTGCACCCTCCCAATGCCTTTTACGCACTTTTACGCACTTTTACGAGCTCGGGTTGGGCCCCCATGGACCCTGTGAAGCACCGTGGCGATAATGCTGGTACATGCTGGGTACATGTCCATGGCAAAACACTAGTGCCAGCTGCGGGCCAAGGCAAATAAGCAGTAAACCAGAAGGGTTTCCTTCTGTCAATGTCAGGTTGGGGTGCATGCACCTATGCTGAAGTATTTGCGAGCTTGCAAGCCATGGCTGACCCGAACCCGATGTAAACTGAAATTGCAGATTGGGTTGGATTGGGCCAACCCAGCCCCCAACCCAATCCAAGTCCCCCAACCCAACCCAAACCCAAACCCAACCATATGTAAACCACCCCTTACAGTCTTCAGTATCTTTCAGGTGTAAGGCCAAACACCCATTTAGCAGCGGTATGGTGGCGGCATCTTAGGAACATAAACGCATCTGCCCTTAAGTGAGGGCCATCACACGCCAGTCCATGACACACCATGATTGCACCGACCAACACCAGCAGCAGCTCGGCCACCCACTCGGTACCCCAGCATGTATGGCGCGCGCCAGCTGTGCAGTCATGCTTGTAACCTTGCTCTGGTGCAGGCTGCCTGCCGGTTGCAAAGTGCATCACACAGGTTGCTGATGCATACGCCTCAAGGTGTGCCGTTTGTGCACCCACGGCACAGGTGGGCATGAGCTGAGGGGAGGCCTCGAAATTGACCCCAGGTAGAAGGGCGCATAGAGTGTGTCACGTATCAACCTCGCGAGTAGCGCCTCCCCCAAAAAACATGTACCACCTCCATACACAGACCGCAGCAAAGCTGTCATGAGCTACCACCCAACGCAGGTGTGCATGCATGTGCCGTATGCAGGCTATGTGTGCGCACGCATGTCGTAGGCTGCTCGTATGCTAATTGTCGCCATCACCCCACCTAAGGGGTCGCACGCATTGTGATCCGGAGACACAGCCGCAACGCATGCACCCGACAGGAAGCCGATGCAGCAACACGCCGGTACGATGTCGGTGTCGGGCAAAGGTGGGGGATCACCGCACGCAAACGCAAGCTCCAGAATCCAACAAAGGCAAAGCGGGCATGGGCTAGCACAGGCCGGCCAGCTATACATCAGCTAGACCTTATTTAGCTTGGTGACGATGCCCACGCGCACGCACTGGTCGAACGCCGTGCAGCAATACAGGCCCTCCTTGTCGGGGTGCCAGTCGAAGCTCGCGATCGGCTGCGTGGACATGTTCTTGTGGTTGAGCAGCTCCACGCTGCCCGCCACGCCCATGGCCACGCCCTCGGCGTCCTTGATCTGCCGCTGGTCGGGGTAGTGGTAGCGGTACAGGTACAGCGAGCCGTCGCCGGCGCCCACCATGAAGATCTCGCGGTTCTGCGGCAGGTGGTGCGCGCCCCACACGGTGGCGCCCTGCGTCACCTTCTCTGACACGCTCGCAAAGCCCTGTGGAGGGGCGGGTGCAGCAGCATAGCACATGCGGGGGTGCATGTCGTCAGCATATGGGGATTGCCATCATTGCAGGAGGCGCGATCGAGGGTGACGCTGCAGCACAAGATCAGCCTTGACCCCCATGCGCCCTCCGCCCCTCCCGCATAACCATGCATTCGTGCTTCAAAGCATCCAGCTGTGGCATTCAAGTCACATCTCATCATTCGGCAGCAAAACAATACCCAGCTGCCCCGTATGAACGAGCACACACACTATTACGCTGGTGGGAACAGATGCTCCTCTAGCAGCCTGAGGAGGCCACCGCGGACAGCTGTTGCGTGCCGAGTTCCTACCTTCTTTGGGTGCTGCGTGCGCGCGTCAAACGCATGGAACTGCGCCTCCAGGCAGCTCACGATGAACTTATTCATGGGGATGTCCTTGCGGTCAAACGCCACGCCGCACACGCCGTTCTTGACGTTGGTCTCGTACCGCACCTGTGATGGTACAACGCAGCAGGGCAGGCGCAGTTCAGTGAGGTAGACGCGCTGCGGCATATCACTGCATATGGCATGCGAGCGTGCGGGTGTGCGCCTTGCAGACGGGACCCCTTGACAAGCAGGAAGCAGGAGGTGATGCCCGGCTCACAGACGCTTGGCCACGTCAGAGACAATCAACCACCGCTTATGAACATGCTCCACTCTTGCTACACCAAGCCGGGAATACACGTGTCTGTGTGTGTGCTCGTGCGGTGCTCAGTGGTGTCACTGGTGTGTGCGCCTTCCATGTGTGTTTGTGTGCATCAGCAAGCGCGTTGGGAGAACCATGAAATGAGACACCAGTGAGTGTTGTGGCAGTTGCCAACATAGCCCATGGCCACGGCCACCTTAGGCCTCACTTGTGTTTGGCCAGCGGGCCACAGCACCCATGAGACATGAGCCCCCTCGCTTGCACCACTGCAGTAATTCCTACGTTGCCTGTATTGCCTGTATTGCCGACTGAGGGTCTGCCGATTGAGGTGTGGAGGCCATGCGTCCGCCCACACTGGCCACCCACCCACCTTGTTCATGCGGAGGTCAAACATCTTGACGTCCCCGTTATCATACCCCGCCAGCACACACCGCTCCTCGTCGTTGTACGAGTTGCCGAAAGCGACACACCAGCAGTCCCTGCGCGGTCGCAGCACCACCACGGTGTGATGCAGCAGCAGTGGTGCACCAGGCGTGGAGCGCATGCGCAGGGCGTTCACAATGGATATGTCGCTAATGCAGGTGTGAGCCGGCGCTGAGTGCAGGACGGGCAACAAGGAAATGTACACTGATCGCGTGCACCGTCCATTGGTATGTTGATGGTGTACGCAGCACAACTGCACATGTTCATGTCGGCCGGTATCACATGAATGGCGTGTGGCCTACAGAGTGCAGCAGGGCTCTGAAGCATGCATGACAAGCGTCGAGCGGACTGGCAAACTCTGTGTCACGATCGGCGCTGCGCTGTCAAGGAGCGAACGGAGAATGCTGTCGTGCTGCGCAGGAGCCCATGCAGCCACGGGGGGGCAAGGGCGTGTGTGATCATGCACACACGTCTGCAGGAGGCGCATAACAGGCTCTTCCACTGCCCGTGTAGCACCGCATGTCCTGCATTTAGCACACCTTTGGGCTTGTCCTCAACGCGTGCCCTTGAGTCGTATGCACCCGACGCCCACCTCCAATGTTCTGCCTTGCAATGCCACACGCTATGACCGTAGTGCAGACATCCCCAGTTGCCATCTCACATGCATGCAGCGTGTACCGACTTGTCGCTGTGGCAGCTGTTGGGGTTATGCAGACGGTATGGTTGCATCATAGGGGCAACTGTGTGTATCCCACCCGGTACGTGCATAGGTGTGAGGAGGATGTACATGCGCACCTGATATTGCTGGAGTCCGCTGGCTCAAACGCTGCTACCGGTGCGTCCTCCTGCCGCACGTCCCACACGCGCACGCAGCCATCTCGCCCGCATGTTACAATTTCAGGCGCGCCGTACCCCTTTGCCTGCACGCACGTTGGCAGAAAACATATCATGCTTTCAGGGTTAAACTGACTGTCACAAGCATGGAAAGTGCTCGAAGGGCTTTGAAACAGCGGCTCTGTACCTGACCACCGCAGCCATCCATGGCATTGACGATCGACGCGTGCGCCTGCGCCTGGAAAATCGGCTTGTTGGTGTTTTCTAGGTCCCATATCTCAAGCTGGCCACCGAAGTTGCCTGTTGCCAAGTGGCGGTCCGCTATGCTTGACGCTCCGAATGTCCCACACTTGAAGCTGTGCTTCTTTTCGACCTCCTTGACCACTTTGAGCTCTAACCCTTCAAGCTCAAACACCTGAAGACCGCAAATTGCATAGTGATGGCTTTGTTTGGGAGGGTCGTCACGGTATATGGTCAAAGTTGCGCCGCGGGATCAACACAAGCACGGTCAACGCACAGAGGCCGCCCCCGCACCTGCAAGCACCCTGTGCTCTTGGCATATGCTCCGAGTGCAACAAACTTGGCGCTTGAAGGCACCCATCTGCACATGTAAGTCACACAGGGTGATGTTCAAACGGTTCACATGGTAGCATGAGGGTCAAGACGGTGGGCCAAGCAGCCCAGCAAATAGCGCAGGGGCACACCTTGACTCGTAAGCTGTAACAGTAAGGCTCTTGCTCAAGTGCTCCAAAATCTGGGGCTTGTCTTTAGCATCCATAGTGCTCAGGTGCCAAAGTCCGTGGGCAGCCCGCAGTCCTGGCTACCACGTCTGGAACTGCATAGACCGTCGTGCTTTCCTGGAAATGCGCGTAGATAGCTTGAGTTGTGAAGTGTTCAATATCGTGTACAAACGCTCATAAAGCAGGACGGTCACGGAAACGACCGTCAAGAGTTCAGGCAGGCGTCAATACTGTGAGTTACGTGCAAGGCGTTAAGCCAGTAGCTATCAGGCATGATGGTGGATCAAACAATTAGAAGTAGATATGTGGGGGCATTAAGAACACAGGCGGCAGCAATGCATGAATTTAGAGAAGCATCGGGAAGTGTCAGCGTGGCATCACCGAACATGAGATGATTTCACCCAATGGCAGGGCCCCTCAGACTGTTGAAGTGGCACCGACATGTGCATGTGCATGGGTGGGTACCAGGCTGCCATACATGTATGCAACCGCATCAAGCGGTGCTTCATGATAAACTGGGAGGAATGGCCTTGCGGTGAAAGCGCCACACACAGTACCAGACTGCACAGCTGCAGCAAGGTGGGGATGACACACTTTGACCTGCGCTGCCTGCCGATGCTGTGGAGCGAGTTCAAGTGGCTACACATTACAAAGGGTGCACGGTCCGTGAAGTGTGCACCAGGATTGCATGACCCGCCTGGCCGCGTCCCTTGCATGCACAAGCGGATTGCATACAATCAACAGCGCTACAGGGCACAACTCAGACCTGCAGAGGGAAATATAAGCTTGTCACGGCAATACGTTTGAGCCAGTCAGTTTGGGACGTGCAAGGCAGCAGCTTACAGTAAAACCTGTTATCTCGGTTTCTCTTCGCAAGCTCTGGTCCTCGGTCACGATGGCACCAAGTCCAATACAGCCTGAACAATAACCACAGAACACCACTGCGTATCGGAAGCTTCAGCAGAAGGGCTGGCGGGCGCTGCAACATGGTCAGTTGAACAACATAAGTGCTTGCATCGTGGCACCCGGTCCTGCATGCTGTGTACGCCGGTTTGGCGACCGAACCCTTCAATTGTGAGGTGTGTTTGCATATGCTATGCAGGCTCCTGGATGCTACTTCGGATGTGAGACCAAGTCGAACAGGGCGGTCTGGTGCCTCTATCTGGTGCTTTGCCTTGGCGGACTGATTACATGGGGCGTGGGGCTCGGATTGTACGTGAACTGCTACGATGACCACATAAAGCCCTGCAAGCAAGAAAAGCACAATGCGACAATGAATTCGGTAGGATCCTTTGCCAGGTTTTCCTGCTGCACGCCTGTAAAATAATGCACACTACGAGCCTTCACAATGCAGACCACGTGGAACTCCACCTAGGATAACCCTGAACCCTGAACACAAAGATGTCAAACGGTCCATGCGACTGCAGGATGGCACTACGAAGAGCTTCAGCTGCTACGATTATGTCGACGCCAACGAATGTCCTATCTGGACATATTACTACGTCTGGAACAGGGGGGTGATTACGGCCTGCTTGGCTCAGCTTCTTTTGTTTTATTTCTGCTGCTGCGCTCAACATCCCAACAGTGAGGAGTATGCAGTGCAAGTGGCACCCTACCCGGAGGCCACGGTCCTTGTCGTGGCACCGCAGCCTCAGCCAACACAGTGGCGCCCTGAATATGGGCACGCCGTGCAGGTGAGGAGTATGTGTGGCATCCCTGAATTATTTGATTAACCTCCTGGCCACAGCCGAGCAGTAAACGCGGGCTCAACAGCCAAGCCCGCGTATCATGTGCCCATTCGTGTCCAGCATAAAGGCCCAGGCCCATCCACACAAAGCAAGGAACCAACTTAGGAATGTAGGGGTGCGTGGTGGCCTGGGCAATGGGCCCAGGGGCCCAGAGCGAGGAGGCAGACAGCGTAGCTCCCGCAGCTTCCTGGTTGCAAGCACACGGCACGCACACAGCTGCCCCTGGTCGGCAAACGGCCGTCACCCTACAGTGCACCCCCGAAAAGGCCAGCCATGCACAAAGGCAGTCCGCATGGACGTCTAATGTCAAAACCGCATGCTCCTTGCTGGCAGGGCTCACGCATAACTGCTGACTCATGACCTGAATGGCTGGCCTGTCGATGGTTTCGTACCGCAGGGCGTCCCCGTTTACCCAGCGTATCCTGGCAGCGGGGACGGTACCCATCCTGGTGGGCCGAATGGCGATGCCCCCTATCCGTATCCACATCCGTATCCTTGCCCCTACCCCTATCCCTACCCCTATCCACCTCAACAAGCTGCGGGGGGCAGGCCAGCGGGGCCGCAATACCCCCCGTACGCTCCGGAACCGCCTGTGTTCACAGCGACGGTTGTGGTTCCGGAGCACCGCACCGCAACGGCCGCATCCACAGCCTCTGCAGCCGGACACCCCCCTGCAGCCACGCCTATCAGCATGGGCGGTGCCGAAACAGCCACAGCGTGCCAAGAAGGCGATAGCCCAGTCAGCAACCGGATGATGGCTGCACACAGCAGCAGCAGCAGCAGTGACAGTGAGGGGGAAAGCGGAGGGGAAAGCGGTCCTGGCAGGGGTGGTTTGGGGCCTGCCAGCGGTCCAGGCAGCAACGCTGCTGGTGGCAATGGTGCTGGCGGTGACACCTCACCCTGGCAACAGGCTGGTGGTGGTGCTGGTTCGCTTGCAGGCAGCCGAAATGGGCAAACATAGCACCAGCCAGTGTGTGAAGCCTGTTGGTGATCATGCTATGCCCAGCGCAGACTGATCGAATTCAGCTTGTTCCAAGGTCAACGTACAGTACAATAATGCGATAGGATCGTGTATTGCGCTTGCCACCGAGCAAGTTTCGCTCTAGATTCATTCATCATTATTCATGGGCGCCCGCAGATGTCCTGCACGCCTGCCAACTCTTCATCCTGAGTCGATGGATTCATCTGTGGATTCATGCCGACTGCCAAACAGTATTTCGTATCATTGCCTTGACATGCGATGTTGGTGTGACTGGCTCGAGTGCTCTCAGGCAGATACATTCCTCGTGATTAAAACCAAAGATTGTGAAAGACGGGGCAATGATTTGGCTTGTGGCGCGATAGCAGCGCTCGACACACCCGCTCGCATCCTGCCTTGCCAGTGCTGCTGCGATGAAAGCAGCAGCTCCACGCACATTACCCACCGATCCTGATGCTGTGAAGTGACGTTGAGTGCACGGGCCTTTAAGCCATCCATCACAGGTCTTCTTGCAAAGTGCTCTGATGCAGTCATGCCCCATGCAGGCCTTGTGCAAACCCTGCAAATCCTGCATGCCAGTGGGTGCGCACTGCACCTGCCCTGGTGCCTGCCGCTGCATACATGCATACATCAGGACCTCCAGATGCAGCCTCTCTCTGCGTCATTCTGTATCCCGTAATCCTTGCTTGAACCATGTTTGCACTTCCAGCATGCATCATGGGTTTGCGTCGCGCCCCGCGTCCAAGCACTCGATTGCGTCAGGGCCAAGGCGTGTCATGCTACTCAAAAACACATGCCGATGGTGCTTGCAGCGACCTTCCGTGCGGTTCATTATGGGCATGCAACTGTCCGCCATCCCCCAAGCGTGCACACTCGCTTTGCTGGCACTCAATCGTGCATACTTAGCGGACAAGCATCCCCGCCTCAGCGAGCCCCGCCACTTACAAGTGATTTGAAAGTGGTATCAAAACCATGCCGGTGTTTATGGCACAGGCAAATTGAAGGGTTCGAATATGGGTGTAGGCATGTATAATCCAATGAGGAGCATGCAGGCACGCACAAAGATCCTGAGCGTGCAACAGCCTAAGCAAACAACGAGAGGCCTGGTGGCCGTTCGGGTTTTCAACAGACAACAGCCTTCAAGGCGTCAACGGCTGGGTAAGGGCGACTCCAGGCGAGCAGTACAGAGCAACCTGTCGTCCAGCACAGATGCTGCATGTCAACGTGCGGATGCGCATGTCGCACATGTGCCGAGCATACACAACTGCACGCAGCATGCACTCTTACAGATTGCACGAGGCGAGAGAACGATGCGCAACAGCAATCACGCATCACTGCGCTCGATGAGTGTCCTGCATGTCTGAACGGTTGGCTAGCGTGCACCCGTGCCACCGTTGACGCCCGCTGCAGTCGGCAGGGGTGTCTCGCCCACCACAATAGGCTCGGTGGGAGCAATGGTCTCGCCGCCAATAGGAGTAGTGGACGTGAGGGGCACCTCCGTAGCTGCGGCAGTGGGCTCGGGTGAGACCACTTCCGGCTGCGTTGAGGGAGCTTCACTGGGAGTCTCTGTGGCGGCGCTGACGATGGGGATACCGGTGGGGATAGGGGATGGGGATGGGGATACCTCCGGTGCTTCGGTGGTAATGTTGGCGGTAGGCGGCAGCAGCACGGTGTCGATGATATGCAGCACGCTGCCCTGGAACGGGATGTCGGCCTTGACGATGTGCGCGATGGTGAGGTTGTTGCCCACCACTTCAAGCGTGGGCAGCGCTGACTCGCCGGTCTCGGTCTCAGCCTCGGTCTCGTTCATGTGCGCCATGGTCTCGCCCTCCTCGTAGTTTTGGCCTTCCCGGGAGGTCATGTTGCCTCCCAACCTGCGTTAGCCAATCAGGCGCCATTCATTCATTACACATGTGTTGGCAGGAGATGGCAGCTTGGTTTGGACCGCGACAAAGCGCACATGGATGGTGTGGTGGGGCTGCACACACGGATGTTAAGAAATATTACCGGGGAGGGGAAGAGAGTGGCGTCATGGATTGCAAGCACTGTTCAAATTCAACAGTTATCATCTGTCCACAAGGGCTCACATGAGCATGAGCTGCGGTCCCGCCAGGCTGGTGAGGTTGAGCGGTACGCCTGGCTGCAGGCCCTCCGCAGTGAGGTTGGAGATGAACAGCGCAGCGCCTGCACGCAGACAACCAGCAGCACACGCCCTCATTCCCGCACACAACGTATGGTACATCGCATGCCGCAGGACTGGTTTGTACCCTTGCATGCAGACCGAGAGGCGTGTGGTGCGTACTTAGCATTTGCGTTCACTATGCTGTGCTGCTCCCCCAAGGTCCATGCATCCACAAGGGCGTGCCAGCAGCAACACCAGCACCAGCGGCGATCGCTCACCAGGCACGATGTGCAGGGTGATGACCTGGGTCGTGGCGTTGAGCAGCTCCGGAACCGTCCACAGGTCGGTCACATTGGTGAGGTTGAGCGCCTTGGCCAGCTTCGTGAATGCCTGCGATGCATGCATGCCAGTTGTCAATCACGCATGCCGCGCTGTGAACCATGCAGTTCACAACACAGGGACCCTGCATTGTGGATGCGTACACACTGCATACAAAAGCTCGTGCCAGGTGCAGAGGTAGGTTTGCAGCGCCTGGAATGCCCTTGGGTCCCCCCCCCACACACACACACACTCTCGTACAACATGTGCGAAATGTTCTCAATAAGATTGGCATACATCGCGGATGGCCGCATGGTGCATGCTATGCAAGTCGATGGAAACCAGGGCCTGGCCTTACTGCTTGTGCCTTAGCAAAGGCGACAACATGCTGCCAACAGCACACATAACCACTGTACCGCGTCAGAGGGCACAAAGATGGTGGCGACAGTGGTGGTGTTTGACAGCAGCGCGTCAAAGCCCGTCGCGTTGAGTGCTTCGGCCGCATATTTGACGCTGGTGGCGTTGCCAGCAGCAGAGGGCTTTGCGGTGGCCTTGGGTGTCGGCTTGGGCGTTGTCTTGGGCGCCTTGGAGGGCTTGGGGGTAGTCGGGGTGGCCTTACCGCCCGCTTTTGGCAGCGCCGCTTCTGGCGGCGTTTCAACGGTCTCCACTGGGTTGATTGTGATGGGCTCTCCCGACGGCTGGCCCCCCGCTATGCCAGGGTTTACCAATCCCACGGGACTGGGGGTCTCTTGCGCGTAGGCGCACACTGCAAACAACACAACAGCATCAACCCGCAAGAACCACGGATGCGAACCAACCAATCCACCACGTCCCTGCAAAACAATTACGGTATGGAGCACGCCAGCAATCTAGTTGATCCGGTTTCCATGCACAGCCGGATAGGAGCAGCAGGGGTAAACAGACAAAGAGTGCACGTAAAGGCTGCGTTGAGCATGCACAACCGTTTAGCTTCTGCTGTTTTGCCACATCCATTGACCGATGGGTCATTTGGTGCGAAACCGGCCAGGCCGCAGATGCCCAACCATGCCCGCACATACCGACACATGCGGCTCACTGGCGCTGGCTCGATTTAGGGACACAGGCCAGCCATGAACAATTCAGCAAATACGGAGCGTCCTGGGCATGCCTTGAGCACAGGCAAGCGGAAGTTTCCTTGGCGTCTCACCAGTGACAGCGACCAGCAGCAGCAGCCACGACGCCAGGATTCTGCGGCTCCAGAAAGCCATGATAAGGACCGCTTTCTTGCGTCTCACGCCTGTCTCATGCACAGCCGCGTTCTATTGCCAGACCCACTCAGGTTATCCGTTTGCTTGCAGTGCGTGGAGGGAGTGTGTGGTTGCAGGCAGATGGGGAGTCGGCCAGAGCGGCAGCTGCTGGCGGCAACTTGTGAGCTGCTGTGCGATTGCTGGTGTGTCTAGTGACTGCGTTGGCGGCTCATCTGCTCCACTTATGACTGTTAGGTACCTTGCTGATCAGCTGGCAGAAATGGCATCAGCAGCACACAGCCATGTTATCATCGGCCTGGATTACGCATGCAGTACATGCAGCATACGCAGCTGCCTAGAAGGTAATGTTGACCCGAGTGTGGCCTGCTGGTGCATGGACCTTGTATTCACGCACAAGTGCCACACCTGCAAGTCTGTGACTGTGTTGCATGCAAAGCTTCTAGCCTTTCAATCCAGAACACTGTAGTGCAACGCAACTGCCGGCAGTGAGCTTGGCCTCAAGTGCTTGCTTTGAGAGGGGGCGGCATGCCCTGCCACAAAGCCTGCCCTGATGCTGAGGCTTGCCACCCGGTTGGGTAACGAGCGCTAACAGGGGCTGAAATAACTCATTCAGCGATCAGCATGGCTGTGCAAGTGTGTCTGTGTGGCCGCACAGCATGACTTTGCTCCGCCACACACAACCTGTCGTGGGCTTCGGTGCTGTGGCGCTGCATGCTGTGCATGCTGTGAGTGCTATGGGCAGTGGTGTACACTGGGTGCAGTGTTTAGCCATGTGTCCTCGTGTGGTGCTGTTGGTGTGCGTGGAGTGGGGGGTGTGGCGTGCCCCCACCTCTCCGACGCTTGTCAGGGTGCTGTGGAGCGCAACGCTGCAACAATTGTGCTTACGTCATGCCGGACATGCAACGAGCATAAACATAACAACATGTGAGGAGCAAGTGGGTGGCAGAGGATGGGTGGCTGAAGCATAGGCCGTGCCACTTCATCAGATCCGACAAGCAACTGGACCCTTGCAACAACAGAAGTTCATGGAATGCCTCTCAATCGTACCGCTGCCAGCCTATGCATTGTCTGGAGGCCAGCGGGGTCACCACCAGCAACTGAAATTGCAATATGGGTCCCTGACTCAGCGTGTTTGCGCTTGCTTCGCATCATGCCCGCTCTGCCTCGCACCGATGTCCAAGTACAACCTCGTTGACACAGCACACCGCTCAACCATAAGACACTTGCCGTGCAATCCTGTTTAGTCAGGAACTCAAGACTGCAATGCAACATCTTTCCTGGCAATGCATCTGGTTGTACGTCAATGCATGGAAACCACGTTTAGCGTGCGCCTGTGCCACCGCCCGCAGCCCCACCAGGCCCACCAGCGCCGGTGCCGGGTTCGCCAACGCCTGCGCCAGCCCCACCAGCGCCGCCGGCGCCAGGTTCACCCGGCCCCGCGCCGGCCGTGCCAGGCCCCACACCCGCAGCACCACCAGGAACCACCGCCCCGGTCGCGCCAGGACCTGCACCCACCGTCTCTGTGCCACCGGCGCCACCGGTGGCGGTGGGCGCGGCA